>JAAAIY010000108.1:2188-53110 GCA_016098105.1 Actinomortierella wolfii
TTAGTTGTTTTGAAAGCGTTCAGAGGGTTGAGGCTGGGTGGGCCCAGTAAGATGAGATAACGTTGTCTCCGTCGATCGTTGCCACCACATCCTTTCCCTTCCACCACACTCACACAGCTGTACATCTGTTAATGAGAAGACTCGAAGAGTCAAAAGTGGATAAGGGCGTGAGAAGTGCTCCATGGGCTGCAAATGCGGCCAATATGACTCCTGAAAAAATGCGGCAAAATCGTTGTTCAATGCCCGACTCACACCATAACAACGCGGGTAATGGCAGACAAGTATATGATGTGCCTCGCCCGCCTTTGAAGAGTGTTTTGTACTCCTACCTTTATCGCTCGTCATGGCGCTAATATACCGCACTCTATCACTATGACCACCACTCATCGAGAGTAGAGCACATGGGTCTCAGTGTCTGCTCCAATAAATACAAAACCTTTAGATATTGCCGACTTTTTTTTTTTTACATGTCTTTCTCTTCCTTATCGTCAGTTACCCCATTTTTAGCACAAAGCGTCTACAAGCAGCCTCTATTGCGAATGAAGTGCACCTTTTTCCGAGCGGTGCTGTTGCGAAGGTACGGTGCCATGTATGAATGTGTATGTGTGCGTTACCAGCAATCATATTGCTGCCTGCTGTTTGTCTTGCGGGTCTTGGGTGTTTGGAAATTCTCCACGAATTGTGTGGATGGACCCTTCCAGCCCTTGTTGTCTCGGTGCTCAAAAAGAGATAAACGGTTCTCCGCCGTTTCCTCTCATTCCACTACTTTTCTCCTAATTTGCATAAACATTACAGACCTCAATACCTTCCCCATCTCCACAATACTCTTCTCTCCTCATCATTGTCATTCCGTCGCTTAGACCCTCATTTGTTGACCTCTGAAGCGACCAGAGGTGTACCATAAGAACTCATTTGTTGGTCCCTTTCATTCTATTTTTCTAATTCTCCAACTCCCCACTCATACTATTAATACCTCAACAGCTACCTGTCTGTGTCCTGCTGTCTTTTGTATACTTCGACCTCCCCCAGTGCTTGGTGAGTACAAGACGTGCATTGCAGCCATTGTTAATGATGTAGTCTAGTTTACAATTCCTTTTAATGTAGCCAGGCTGAAGAAAGAAACATTGTGGCATGGTTGAAAGTGCAATCTCATTTGTACTCCCACCTAACCTTTTTTCCATTCTTTTTTTTTCTTCGGCATTATTCCCTTGCTGTCCATTGTTCTCGCCTTCCTTCATGATCTCGCAGTGCCATTACATTCTCGCATGACCGACAAACAAGACTTTTGTGAAGCAGCGGAGCAGCGTGTGCCGAGGACGTCTCAGAGCCTGGCGTCGGCCCCGTTGCGTCTACTCTCCCACTCCTTCCACTCCACCAATGCCCACGCGGCAAGCCCTTCCGCTCCGTCTTCTTCATCCTCTGCTGCCTGTCCTTCGACGATACCTCAGTGCGCTGACTCCAATACCCAATCGGACTTGCAGCAACAGCAACACCTCTCCCACCCTCTTCATTACGGTCACTCCCCCTTCCTCTCCTCTACAGATGCTCTGCTTATCGATCAGCTTGATCAGTCGAGTGGGATGGGGCTTGAACCTCCAACCCTCCTCTCGCAGGATCAAGATGGAACAGATTTATCGTCCGGACAGTCCGGCCTCTCACATACGCAATACCATTCCCTTCCTGTCGCATCACCTTACAACGGAGTCGTCTCTCAATCTCTGCTCTCTCATCCCCATGGTACTGACGACCTTGAGGACAATCGTCCTCGAAAACGGCATGATGCCAAGAAAAAGGCACTCCAAGTAGATGAAGACATCTCTTTGTCATCGTCATCCTCTTCGTTATCACCATCGGCCTCTTTTTCACCACCTCTGTGGATGCCATCTCGGGTGCAATCTCCCTTTGGTGCAGTGGCTGCTAGCCCAGCGTCCGATCCCAAGACTCTGATGACTTCGGCACTTCCAGACGCGTCAAGTCATCTAGGACGAGGATACGCTCGGCTTGCTGCTCTGCTCCAGCCATATGACATCCGTATGGGGGTTTTTGGCCAATTGAGCCTACAAGACATTTGCAACTGTCAGCTGGTAAGTTTCCCCTCCCTCATCCTTGATCTTTTGTCCCCCTCCCCGTCCAATGTAGTAAGAGGACAGAGAGTCCACCTATCATCATGTCTTTTACAAAGATATGCTTATCCACCCCCTTCTCTCGTTTAAGAGCGAATGTACCTATCGTTGATAAGGGGGCTAATGGTGGTAGGCTGACTACAACACAGTGATATTCGACCCTTTGGTCTATACCTTGTTTTTTGTTTTTTTTTCCTGGTTAACAGCCAATGCCTCCCCCGCATTTTTTCATGATTTGTGTTCACTTTTGTAAACATGCTATATTCACTTGAGTGCGGGGAGGCAGATGAGGGGACGACCTGGGGCAACCAACATGTGCCTTGGCAGTCAAGATTCTAGGAGAAAACAGGGTGTTTTCGACACAAGCTCTTGCTTGTTTTGGCAACCGAATGCCATTTTATTGTTTGTTTTCCCTTTACTCCAAGTCTCCTGCCATGGCCATGACGGGAAGAAGAGCACTAAATTCTTTGGCTAACTCTGTGCCATGTTGAAAGATTGTGGGTGCACTCAGAGAAAATGTGGGGGGAGGGAAGAGAGTTGGCAAGGAAAAAAAATGAGGTTGCAGCACGACTGGAATGCCATTGAGAGTACATTACCATGGGTCAAGGCTATCCACTAGAGAAAGGAAATGACAAACTGAAATATACAAAAAAAGGATGAGATAACAGTGGCCAAACCAAAACATACAGTGGGGATATTGAGCCATGGACCTATTTTAGCATCCAAAGGTACCAAGTTTCCTAAAACAAAAAAACGCGGGGAAGGGAACATCTTCACACGGCATGGAACAGTCACGTTTGCTTCTAGCGCTTCCCCACGTTTTTTTGACTCTTTTGGAAGGAATGTCCCATGCCCTCCCTCCTTGACAATCTGCCTAGTTTGGACAGTCATTTACGCATCGCCTCCTCTGTCCTCTACAAACGTTCACACATGTATTCTCCCTTTCATGACTGATAGCACACTACCTTGTTTACTTCCCCCCTAACCACATGATGCTCTTCTTCATTTGTTAATCAACTTTTTCATCATCGTGTATTATTAGACTTGCCGTCTGCTAAGATGGGCCACCTCAGACCAGTCGCTGTGGAAGCAGCTCGCTTTAAATCTGATTCAGGGCGAGTTCTACTACGACATTCCGCGCTCCTTACCGCCCAAGATCCCTAGTTGGAAACATTTTTGCAAGCGTCACATGCTTCGCCAAAAGAACTGGCGCAAGGGCCTCGTACAAGATGTCATCGCTTTGGATGACAACTACAAAAAGCTGACGACACTGCAAATCACAGCCCCTTACATCCTAACGGGTTGTGACGATGGCCGCATCCATCTCTGGCACCTCAACGAACGGCGACTGCTGTATCGTTTCTATGTCCGTGGTGAGATCACATGGGTCGAGCATCTTCAAGAGCATAAGGTCGTCGCAGGCCTTGGATACGACATTGATAAATGCAAGTCGCAGATCCGTCTTTTCTCGACCGAAACTGGTGAACAGATTGGCTTTTATGAAGAACCCTTTTGGGACCTTGCCATTGCTGCAATCAACAAGACCTACCTGGTTGCCTCTGATGGCGCAGGTCGTTTTACAGTCTGGAACTGGAAGACTGGCCATAAGGTTTCAGATTTTCGCGTGCAAGTAGAGGTAAGCTTTCTTAAAGACCCGTTTGTGGCCTGAATATCATTCCTATTATCGCGATGGCAACTAACATTATCTTATTTTATGGTTTTATCCTTCCAATAATCATATTAGACCTCAATTACCGAAGCACTCTACTTTGTTCAAGATACCATCCTCGAGTTGCATTACGACGGTTTGATCCGCTTGTTTTCAATCTCGGGTGAATGCTTTGGTCGGTTCACTCTTGACAATATACTTCCTAATCATCAAGTGTCGTTTTGCTGGCTTCACAACGATCTTTCGATGGTAGTCTGGGAGGAAAGCAACACGATGGCGCACATTCGGTTCCCACTCCTTCAGCAGGGCCTTGACCAAGAAATAGCCATGCGTACCTCTAACCGTACTAGTGTACCGTCTTCTACATCGACCTCATCCGCTCAAATACCAAACCCGTTGAACAGACCTATTTCTCAGGAAGAATGGGATGCTCAAGGGGTCGAGATCTATTGGCGGCATCAGTTGCAACATACATGCAACTTTGCAGCCATGGGTGGAGGCCGATTCCAACTGCTCTATGTGCAGATTTTTGAGAACATGATGGACCAAGTACCGATTCGCGTACATTCGTTAAGGCACAATAGTGGGTCGAATGAAAATAATGATTTGAATCCGCAGCACCAAGAATATCAGCAACCGCGCCGTTCCACCATTACAGCTGCTACTGGTGTGGGTAGCGAATCAGAAACAACGCCGGCGGCCATCGCGGAGAGTAGTTGGCAGCATCATGGCGAATACGTGACTGCACACAGCGACGACCCTGAGCTTGAAAAGATTATTCAGGGTCTGCGACCGTCTCGGATTGACTGCGACCCTGAGTACATTGTTGTTGGTCTATTAGAAGGCGGCCTGCGGTTGCTGCAGTTTGCGCCAAAGGATGATTCCATGTAATACAATATAGTTGTACTCTGCTTTGTACCTCATTGTCTACATACTTTCCGGATAAAACGAGGTTGTACCAAAATATGAGGAATTTGTATTGCTCTACAAAAGAGTATTTCAATTGCTAATATGGTTTGGCTTGATCCCTTTCCCAGTTTCAGATGTTGCTCTTTTTTTTTCTCTCAACACGTTTTCTAATGTGGATAGCGAATCATCTGCATTATAGTAAATTGTATGAACACAGTTCGATTCCCGCCTTTCTATACCATGCCAAGACCCTTGAAAAAAGTGATAGCATCGTGGCGTGCTGATTTGTCGATCTTTGCTCTTCTTCTGTTACAGATGTTGGCGGAGAAACCTCATTCTTCCTATAACGCACACATTCCAGTCAACATTCATCGGGACGTACATACACATACATACATACGTACATATATTGGTCCATGCGTCTCAATTAGATGCAGACACAAAAGTAGGAAAAGAGCTTTTGGAGACGGGGCCTTCCTGGTGTGGATCTGGCCCCCCGCCTCAGCTCCTGTCCCTTCCGTACTACCATCTTCATACTGCACTGGTGATACAATTCGACGCCCTATGGTTACATCGGAATTTCTCTGATGCGAAAAAACAACGGACCGCGGATCAATTGGGGCACTAGAGTCGAAAGGAAGGGAAGAAGAGCAACATAACATGTATTAGCTGGAAATGAAGAGCTGCATGGTAAGAGGATGGATGTAGGGGCTTAATGCAAGGAGGCTCTAGAGAGGGGAAAGTCGCCAATGACTCCTCTACGGCTATTGCAAAAGAGGACAAGGGAAGGTGCGTACAGGGAGGAGGAGGGGGAGGATGATTCGAGTTTCCAGGAGTTACACACTCGAGGGTCCGAAAAAAAGAGACACCAAACACGATTTTCCCTTCAACCCCAATCCACACCACGGTGTAATTTTTTTTACCACGTAGTGAAGAGCTCTGGTTCTCTCCCTCGTCTCTTTCCCTCTACGCCCATGTCCTCCTTTCCCCTCCCCTTTGTTTTCTCTGTCCGTCCGGTCTCCTATTCCATCTGAATGACAAAGCAAAACGAGCTCCTGTTTACGTGAGTGTGGACCTTTTCGTCGTTATTTTTCTCCTTTCTCATAGGACCCTTTTCGACCTGTTTGTTGGTAATAATCATTGTTTATTTGTGGATTACGACGTTACTTTTTTGAACACGCGTCCTGACTTGCGTTTAGGCCCCATAATTAGGCTAACAAAAAACCCGTCTACTCATTTCACTTTTTTACCCCAGACAAATGCAGATGGAAAAGAAAGGCGGAAAGGAAAACGCTCGAACCTTTTTTGCTTGTTCAAACGAAAAAGATTTTGGCGTGTACCTCTTACCTCAATTGCGTGCATTTTCTTTGGATCGATAGAGTTTACATAGTTTATCCAAGCATTGACCATTCAAAAAAAAATAAAGAAGCACATTAGAAGGCATGGAAGAAACAAACGCCCTTATGCTCTTGAACTTGGATAGCTGAGCTGGATCTTTGCTTATCACACAAAGTTCAACTCATGCACCCCTGTCTTTTATTTGTCTGTACCCAATTGCAAAAAAGAAAAAAAAGCCGGGTGAAAGTTCTAGTCGAGAAAACACAAGAAAAAAGTTGGGCTATACACCACAGCATCGGCGCAACTCCCTCCCCTTGTTTTTTACCACGCGTACATGGCACACCAGATCTTTAGTACGTACTCTTGCGTTAGGATGTAGAAAGAAAGGTAGGAAAGTTAGCAAAAACAACATCAACAACAATAACAACAACCAAAAAAGGAGACATGGAGCGGAAATAAAAAGAGTAGAGGTATAGAGAGAGAGAGAGAGAGAGAGAGAGAGAGAGAGTAGAAAAAAAATGAGAGCAGTGGAAATGTTTCTACCCAGCGATTAGGTGTCGAATAGTACAGTACAATTGTACGGGTTTGAAGTATGCATGCACTCCCTATGATCACATCTACCTAATATGTTTTGCGATGCAATGCAAAATGTATCCATGGCCCACCATGCCCCGTTTAACCCCCTAAATAGGTGGGTTGAATTCATGCAAAAATATAGTCCATCCCTTTTTTTTTTCTTTCTTTCTCTTGATTGACCTTGTCGCCATGTCTATCTAGGTCTCCTATTTATCGTCTAATCTCACCAACATTTTTGACTATTGTTGGTAGTCAATTTGTCTCTTTTGAGTCCGTTAACTGCTCTAATATGATGTCTTTTAATTATTCATTATTATTATCCAAATGAAAAAATATGAAGAGAAAAGTTCAGAAAGAGGAAGGAAAAAAAACTAGCGCTGCCGTGCATGGGAAAAGCCCTTGTCCGTGCCTTTTGACATGATACGACTTGGTCTGAGCAAAACCTGTTACTATTTTTTATAGTCTGTGCCGTCATAGAAAGGGCTAGAAGGGAGCAGCAAACAACATAATAAAAAGAATGAGAAAGAAAGTGAGAGAGCCACTCCCCATGCTTCCTTAAGATGACAATCATGCATCTCGCCAGAAAAAGAAGGTGTGTAATATGTGCAGTATTGTACACCAACAAGAGTGGTAAAGAGTAAAATAAAAAAATGTTATCTCTTTGGTCCATGTTGTTTGACAGGTCCTCTTTGCTAGATCATTTCAGACATGCCTACTTCACTTTTCAGGAAGTTATAATTTAGATATTTCATCTACTCTAGTAAATTGCCCCCTTGTTTGAGTGCGCAACAACAGCGCTTTAACGAATTACTCGTGCGTTTATTTTTTTTTGTGAATGGAGAGTCTAGCATAGATGCTTTTTTGTGTTTACCAGCTCTTTGTGTTGCTAAGGGGTGTTGGGCGCGGGAGGAAAGAGAGGGTAATGATAGGGGGGAAGAGGAGGCGCAATTGGGGGGATGTGGATGCATGTCAGGAGTTGGTGTATGTGTGTACACAGTATGCTTTGGGACTCCTTGTTTGCCGAGCAAGGGGAGGGGGTGGCAACACATCCTCAATTGCCCGCAAGAGCTCAATAGTAAAAATGCGACAACCAGCACCTCCTTGTTTGGGAGTTTGCTGAAGCGGGACTGGTCTGTTTCGAGTCTGTTGTGTGCTGTGACAACAGGAGGTCCACGCTCACACAACGCATACAAACATCGCATATAGAAAGGCGGGGTGTTGTCTTTTGGCGGACACCAGAGAGAGAGAGAGAGAAGAGACTGGACAAACTGAACAGGGTCAGAACTCACCTTGGTCGATCCTTTATCCTTTGTGTGGAAGAAAGAAAGAGGAGGGGAGATCAAAGGATGAACGACAAAAAGATAGAAAACATCCACTATAGTTTGCAGGATAGGTGACCCTTCTTTGGTCCTACAACATCCGGCTATCCTCTCCTTCTGGCAACAGTCGACATGAATAACCACGCGCTCCAACCATTTTGTGTCTCCATCTTGGGCCAGCAAAACAACAACAAAAATGTCGCACGGCACTACTATAGTGTAAGCATTGTGGTAGAATAAGCAGACACACACGTACATACACACCCACTCTCACACACACACGTAGATGGCTGCCAGAGTAGGGGAAGGGGCGTACAAGATTTTTGATCCTGGGTTCACGACGGTGCTCACTCAAATTACATCTGGTGGGGCCTGGGCGGAAGGAGTCAAATGGCAGTATAATGTGTCCATCCTAGCACCCACATTGGACCTAGTGCCGCATTTTGCCTTGTTGTAGCTAATCCAAGGTGTGCGCAATTGCCTGCCAAACTCTCTCACTTTATCTCACTCTCTCTTTGACAGGCTACTACTCTCCATCACTGGCTGCCATCCCAAAAGGTCCCCACCTAAGATTTCCCAATTATGCAAAGAAGCCTGTATGAAGCGGGGAAGGGGTTGGAGAGCTGGAACAGAGACAGCAGGAGCCTGGTTACCGTGGACGTGGACCAAAGGGTACCCAAAAAGGGAGAGAGTGGAAGAAGGAGAGTGACAAAAGGGGGCGGAGACGATCATCATCATCATCATCATTGTTATCATTGCCATCATCACTACTCACTATCACAGCCTTTATACATCTTCATCAACGCTTGCTCGGTCATGAAGGTGAAGAGAGGGGGGGAAGGCACACAAGGACGAGGAAGTAGACCATGGCCTGGGTGAGCCTATGGTCCATGCCACTCTCGACATTCATTCATTCTTCATTCACTCTCTTCTTAATTCACTTTCACATCTCATTGACCTTGTGGGTGTCCTCCTACTTTTTTTCCCTCCGCTCCGTTTTGTCTCTTTATTCGTATACTATTCGCTCTGTCATTCTTAATTGAAGTGCAGAATTTTGTATCCACATATTCTTGTTCGGAGTGTGCTGATATGTTGGTAAATGTGCATGTATTGTGAATGTGTGTAACAGCACATCAGCACCAAGTACATTGAATCAATTGTGTTTTCTCTTCATGCCCATTGCTTGTCTCCCAAGCTCTTGTGCACCCGAGGATTTATTCTTCGTGTATGTGTCATTGGCTTCCCATCCTTTGTTCGTCTCCCCCCCCCGGCACACCGCTTCGATTTCTGAGCATCTCTGTGCCTTTTTGATAGGAGGCCGTCTTTTTTTGAGCCATCAAAACAACACAAAAACATCCCCGGACCCATTGAGAAGGAAAGGTGGGACAAGCTTTCCTTTCCCCCTACCTGCCCAATCGTGCTCACGACATACCAAATTTCCATTGATGGCGACCTGACCATGCTTCAATAGAAAAAAATAGGGTTAATGCAATCATTCCTCTTTTCTTTTCTCTCCGCATCCTCTTTACTCTTTTTTCCATTATCCATTTATTCTTTTTTTCTTTTAAAAGGGTATGCGCCGTGTGTTTCTTGATCCTCTCTTGGACATTGCTGGATCACACCTTTTTTTCTTTCTTTCTTCTTTATCTTCTTGTTTTTGCACTTCTTTCTCACCTCTTTCCATTGATTTGTACTCTCTGTATCCCTACATCTAGCAGCGCATATTCACCAAGGACGGTTATCTCGCAGAGAACAAATTTGCTTCTGACTACCTCATTACCATCCTTCTCACTTCTCTTTACTCGACTACCCATCCTTGCATCCATTCATTCAATCTCGATTCACACTGCCATATTTATAACTTCACTCTTCACCCCTTTTCGTCTTTAGTCTGCTCTTGTTATTTCTCTCTTTCTCTCTTTCTCTCCCTTTCCTCTCTTTCTCTTTCACACTCTCTGTCTCTCTCCCCACATACACACGTATTGCACATATACTCTCAGCTCTTCGACGTCGCCGCTCATCCAAGGTAAAATATCTCGACCATCCTTCCTCATTGTCCTTGCTCCTTTTTTTATCCCCTCCAGGAACAGCACCCATGTTCTTTTGAATTTCTCAAATAGAAATTGTCTGCATCGCCTCAGTCATGTCAGGGTCCAATGGCTTAGTTTCTCTAAACTCTCTTACATCCTGACTACCTTTATTCACCTTGTTCCATGATCCATCTGTCTATCCATCCATCCTCTTCCATGCAGTTGATGCGCTACCGCTCCCTTCCTGGTACATACACTGCATACTCATCGTTAAATCCCTACCACTCCTCTCGGTGGGTCTATTGTCCTCTGTTGGCTGCTTCAGTACACCCCCCCCATTGGCTCGTCCTTCCACCTCCTCACCATCTTCTCCCCTTAGGTTATCTCCTCTCCCCCTCCCCACTCCCACTCTGTTGCTCAGTCTTGGATTTGTCTATTGTCTCTTGTCACCCCCCTCTCTCCCTCGTTGTCTCTTTCCCCCCCCCCTCCTTTCTCTCCACCCGTCCTATTCATCCCTTCCTCCCTTGGCCCTTGCTCATGCCCGCTGCTCCTCTTTTCATCTCTTGGTCGCTCTACACCTACTCCATTACTTTATTTCTTATGCATCGTCAGCACCTGTACCGCCATATTACCTCTGTTATGGAGAAAAGGTTTAATTCTCACTCTTCATCTGCCATCTATTTACCTAATTCATCCGACCCTTTCCCCTATCTCTCCTCCCCATCCCTTGGTCCACTTCATTGCAGTTCATTATCAACGTACTTCCCCTCTCTAACATCCTCTAAGGCAAGGAGAAACAAAGAAAAGGACTTCTCTCCTTCACATCTTCTTTGTTGCCCCTGTCTTCACACTGTCTATCCCCCTGGCCAATGAACGCGTGGTTGTCGCTCGTTTTGTCTCGGCTGTTTCATCTTTGCCTTGCTAATTCACAGGGCATCTTGATATGAACTACTTTTTGTTAGACGCGTGTCTCTCTTTTTCCATGTGTGTTGTGTGCCCTGGTACCTGGAAATCGCGACGTATTGTCTCATACGAGATTCTTGTCACGTCTACGGGTCCATTTACGCCTCTTTTTTATTCTTTTTTTAGTATATTCTTTATTGTTTCTCTATGCTATTCTTTTTGGGCCCAACCCAAGTTTTTTCCTGCACATACTATGCTTCCTTTAATATGTAATTTGTTTATTTTGGCCACTTATGGGTGTTTGGGGCGTTTCCTACCTTAACCCCCCTTCCCGCCAATGCGTCGCTGTTGGTCTGAAATGCTCCTGAGGGCAAATGCATAGGGCAACGTTTCTGTGGCATGGCAGCAAAACACACACACCTACCATGCACGCCTTGTCTTTCTCTTTCCCTCCCTTCTTTTTTTTTGTCTCTCTTCTTTGAGTGAGTTACCCCTCACTCTCTGCTTTTTTTTCTCCTATCCCTCAAGCATATGTACACGCAACAAAACACACACACGTACTACTCAAAGTCAGAAAGATACAAAGAAGCCATGAAGGCAGCATGATTGGATCAAAATACTTCCTTCCCCACTACCATTTGTCCATTGCGAAGGGTTCCATTTCGGGATGGTGTATTTCCACTTGGTCGATCGTGATGTACAACGTGGAAAGAGGATGTTGAGAGCACAATCCTTACACAAGCAAACATATCTTGAGGGCGGAGAAAATTACCGAAAGAAAAAGCAGCTGGTGAGGTGTGCGACACGAGACTAACTCACTCGCACGGTGATTGTGCCGCTTGGATAAAAGAGCCAATACCAAAAAGAGGAGCGATATGTTGAGAGGGGCATAGTACCAAGTACTTGAGCGAACGAGCGAGCAGGTGAGAGCAAGAAAAGAGAGAGAGAGAGAGACAAAGTAAAGAGCTCGCGAAAGACATTTTTGGATTTAGATGGTCAAGCTAGGGGGTTATATCGTCGAAAATAGAACACCAACAACCACTGAAGCTGAGAGAGAGTGAATGGGAGTGAATGGATAGGGAAAAGCAAGCAGATCGGTGGGACACTATGAGTCTGTTTGTAGAGCGCAGTGGAGTGAACGAAAGAAAGACAATGACAGAGGGCATGCAGAAATAGTGGACAATGCGAACAAAAGAGAATACGAAGAGCGGGCAGGCAGACAAGGCACATGTCCTGGATGCTTAGACTCAGCCTTTTTTTACAACCATGTTGCCGGACAAAACAGGCACACATTGACATGTACATGAAAGCAATCCCTTGAGGGCACTGACCCTTTTTTCTGTCTTGTCTTCTGCCTGTGTGTGTCCCTTTTTTGCATTTTATTGTCTCTCTCATACTTAATTCTCTCTTTTCTTTTTTCTCCTCTCATTCACTCTTCACTCTCCCCCACTCTTGCTCTCTTTGTATACGTTCTTTTTCAAACTGCCTCATTGTTACTTACAAAACATTTGCTTGTCTTGTATTTTTACCCTCTTACTAGTATCCCTTGTTATTTTTTCTGTCTTCTGACAAACTCCCCGGTATACAACATACTCGACCACGCAGGCTTCCATTCCACCGACAGACCTTTATAGAGAGACAACACCTACACCTTCCTTAACGTTTTTTTCCTTTCCCCTGTCAACACACATTCTCTTTTGTTGTTGCCTCCAGTCATACTCGCTGCTCTCTACACGCGACAGCCGTACTAGAAACCACGGATAGAAAAACAGACAAGCAGTTTCAAGATGCTGACAGCACTTTCCCGGCCACAGCAGCAGCAACAACAGCAGCAACAACACTTCCTGAACCATCATCACGCTCACCCACACTTTGGCCACCATCACTCACTCCATCAAAGCCAGTATCACCATCCTCACCATGTCCATCACCCATCTCCCCTATCACAGCTGCCACAACAACAGCAGCAACAGCAGCAGCAACAACAGCAACAACAACAACAACAACAACAACAGCAGCAGCAGCAACACCACCACCACCAACTGCAGCAACAATCGCTACACCATCATCACCCTCAACAGCAATTGCAGTCGTCGCTACCTTATGAACATCTCTCAAACCAGCACAACGCCGCACGTCATCTATATTCCCATCCTCCATCTTCTCTTCAACATTCATATCCTACGCCGACCGCTCAGCACCAACAATCGTCACCAGCGCCGACCTTCCCTCAGAAACAGCCTCTCAAAAGCATCCCATCACAAGACCGCGATCAAGACAAGAACCATCATGGCCACGACCCCCACCAGCCCACGCAGCAACCTAATGCAACCTCCCAGCCCACCATGCCTCAGCAGATGTCTCTCATAAAACACAGCCCAAGCAACGGCGCATCCACCAACAATATCACAACTATGAATACCAACAGTAGTAGCAATAGCATTAATGGTGGCAACAATGGCAGCAATGGCAGCAATAGCTCCTCGATCCCCCCTTCTACACAAGCACGCCTGGAAGAAATTGACCGCCTGAGCGTCTTTCTCACAACGGCACCTACATACGAACTAGAGATTGCACGATTTGTGCTGCCGACAGGCGAAACCATCTCATGTGTGCTCTGGAATGAGTTGTACCATATTACAGGGACAGACATAGTTCGTTCCCTGGTCTCGCGCTTTGAGAGCTTTGGCCGGCCAGTACGGAATATGAAGAAGTTTGAAGAAGGTGTTTTTTCGGATCTGCGAAATCTTAAGCCAGGGGCGGATGCATGCCTCGAAGAGCCCAAATCACCATTCCTGGAAATGCTCTACCGCAACAACTGCATCCGCACTCAAAAGAAGCAAAAGGTGTTTTACTGGTACTCTGTCCCCCATGATCGACTGTTCCTTGATGCCATGGAGCGCGATCTGAAGCGCGAGCAGGCAGGAGCCGAGCCCACATCGCAGGCAGTAGCCGAACCAGCACTGTCATGTACGCTCGAGACTGTGCGTGATCTGGTTGAGCGTCTCTCTCGACGAACCATTGAAATGAACACTATCACAGAGACGCTGCAGACATTTACTCCAGAAGGTAATAATATCTATATTTTATTTTGGTTTGATTGCATTATTGCCTTTTTCCAACCATAAATTTTGTTATACTTGTAAGCTCGCTAGCCTCAAAACAAACATTTCTTTGTGCACAATTCCCTCCCCCCTCTCGTTCTTGCCACATCTTTACTCACTCACGCACTCACTCACTCTTCCCTCTTTTTGATTTCTATTTCTCTTCTCACACTCATAGGAAGCAGCTTCTCAAGCACTCGAGTTGATGGTCATGGTTTGCCATTGGCAAATGGTCGAACCTCATTTGGTCCTTCCTCCATGACCAGCCTAGCAACTCCCTCCTCGCCCGAAGATGCAGGGTACATACATTCATTTGATTTATTTTGTTCACATCCAATGTCACTGTTGTTCAAACTATGTAAAGGTCATTTTTGTTTGATGAGTACTCATCTAAATAATTTATACTCCTCTATTGTTTGTGTTTTCTCTTGTTATTGTTGGTTGTACCAAATAACCTTCTATTCAATAGGTCGGAAACTGACAGCAAGGCACTCGTGCTTCATGGTCAGGATGGCAACGCTGATTCTGCTGCCTCCAACACTTCACCCAATCAGGCTTTGTTTGGCAACTTCATGCTCTTTGAAGGTTCGCCAACTTACAAGAAGCGGCGCAGACGCTCGACTGTCAATCCTTCGCCATTGGCTGATGCAATGGATGTCACAGTGGCCACTGACAATGATAGTGTAGCCATGGGATCGTCCCTTCGACTGGACATTCCAGGTGGTGGACTCGATTTCCATGAAGGACGTGATCGTCTGATGGGTGGCGATGGTAATGGAAGCCGATCAGGATCCGCTTGGTTAGGCTCAGATCTACACAACCGATCAGCTTCAGGTGCTCGTGCTGGTCCTTTCCCCTTCCACACTCAACACCAGAGGCCAGGTGGTCATCATCACCACCCTTCTAGTTCAGCATCTTCTCATGGATCGTCTGGTAGTGGTCATTCACGCTCCTATGCATGTCCTGTACAGCCATGTGGCCGATTGTTCAAGCGATTGGAACACCTTAAGCGTCATTGGCGCACACACACGCTTGAACGTCCCTATGCCTGTAACATTTGTTCCAAGAGATTTTCACGGAGCGACAACCTTGCCGCACATCGCAAAACTCATGACAAATCATCGTGGAATAGTCAAGAGGGTTCCCCTACAGCTGAGAACGGTACTGATGCTGAACTAGATGGACTGAACAATGGCAATATTAATGGAAACAGTGGTGGTGACGACGATGAACAAGGGATCAAGGAGAACGGCGATATGATGATGTCGTTGTCAGGAAGTAAGCGTCGTCGTCTTCAGGATAAAGACGGAGTTGGATCGATGAGCGAGCGCGAGAGTGCTAGTGAGTTTAGCAGCGATGGTGAGGACGAAGATGACATCGATGGGGATGGCGATGCATCTTTGCAGTCAATGATGGAAGAGGTCGAGCGTGTCAAGCAGGAACAGCAAGAGCAGAAGCAACAGCAGGATCAAATCAAGGTTGAAACCATCGATCAAGCTCCCAAGGAACCTCCAAAATTGATGATCACTCCTTCTGGATCTGAAAAGGACAATACTGTGTCTGCGACCGAGCCAACCGCCAACAAGACCGCTACCACATCGCCTTCGGATACTGCCTCTACAGTTGAATCATCACACCCTCTCGTGCCAGTGTTCCCCGGCATGCCCATGTCTGCCGGTGCAAGCGGTTTCTTCATTGACCAGGCTATGCCACAGTTGTTCCCACTTGGCGAGCAGGACGAAGACGACGAAGAAGAGGCTTCAGATATGGAAAAGCTACGCTACTCCTTTGAGTGGGGTATCAAGGCCGCCATTGACTCGGCCCAGTCTCTTTCAGAACTGTCAACTCCACCAGCCATGTCACCGTCGCCTTTCGGCTACGGTTATTTTGGACCTGGTGGCATGGTGGCTGATTACAGTATGGGCTTCAGTGCAGGTAACATTAGCTTTGGTGCCCCTCAACCGGTTGCTCCAGTTTCCGCCACGGCTGCTGCCAGTGCGACCGCTATGCCTGTGGCCGTTGCCTCTACTTCTGCTGCTACTGCTGTAACCAGCACCTCCACTACTACTGCCGGCACGGCAGCCACCAGCACGACCTCGCCAACGTCCTCTACGTCTGCTACTATTACCACCACCACCACCACTGCACCTGCAATTGTAACATGTACCCCATCGCTTCCATCGAGCACGAACAGCACGGCTACTTTGGTGCACACTCCTTCGTTGCCACCGTCGCATCATCATCAAGAGTACCTCGAGTATACACTTGGTGGTGCCATTTTTCCTCCTGTGACTCCAACCACCACCACCACGAATGGCATGTACACGTACGGTGGTATGATGGATCCTGCATCAATGGATCCTTCTCTGTTCCACCCAGCGTCGGCGATGGCCACAGCTGTCCATGGTGGTATGCCTGGAGGTATGGTTGGGATGCCAGCATCACGGTTCATCCCCGGCACACCCGTGACCTTCTTTGGCCGCTCTGCCGCTTCGGCGTTGTCGTCACCAATGAGCTCTACCTTCTTTGCAGCAGCCTCTGCTGCCAATGCCGGAAATCATTCAGGGGGAGTGGTTGCTCCTACGTATTCTCTGCAGACAAACTCTATCCAAGCGCCAACTTCATCCGCCTCTGCCGCCACGGTCTCCGCTGCTGCTTTTGCACAGGCACAGTCCCAGGCATTCCAGAACCAGACTTCACATTCTTGAGCATTATTCATTTTTGTTTCTTTATTCTATCTATGTACATTTACATCTGTGTAGTATTCTCATCCATCGTTTTCTAGCATTTTGCTTTTTAGTTTGTTTTTGTGCATCATTACTCTTCCTCTTTTTTTCTCTTGTCTTTTCTCTTGCCATTGGCATATAGTTTAGCACATTTTTGCAATCCCTCCTCAACCTACTATCCACTTGTAATGTGTATACAGATCTTCCTCAATTTCCACACACGTTCTCTCTCTCCATCATTATGCTTCTTCAGAGATGACATGATTGTACTTTCAACGCCTTTCACGCTCTAACGTGGCACTCAATGAAACCACACATGAACACGTAAACACAAACCTTTTTATACTACGATAGCTGAGTGATGGATGGGAAGAACGGGAATTGGAAAAGCAATGGTGTTTACAACTCCATTGCCCTATTCACTGCTTGGTTTTTCTAGTTTACGTATTGGGAAGAGGAAGATCTATTTGATGGACATTTGAGAGAATCATGGTAGTTCTCATACAGGACTTTGACGCCGAAAAATGCTCTCTAAGAGATGAAAATGACATTGCACTAATGCTGTGCTTAAGAATGTGTCTTTGACACTTGTTTTGATTCTAAACATGTATCGATTGTTTTCTGTTCAGGCATACATATCTTGGTTGAGGGTTCATCAGCCAAACACGAAATTTAAGCCCTGTTCTTTTGACTCTGGCAGAGTGGGGTGAACACTACATGACTTTGTCAAGGCTTAATACCGCTGGTAAGAGAGGAAGTAGTGACGGAAGCCGAGGCTGATGGAATAACGAGTGTGTTGGGGCCCCTGAAGTATTTGTGGTGAGTTCATGGTACGATATCTGCTGTTGAGTCCTGGTTTTTTACGGCCACCACTCTAACAATTTCGTGGATCTAACCTCACATCTCCTTCGGAATACCTGTCCTCAATTTTGAAATCTGACAAATCTAAACAACACACGCCAATGTTGTTCATTGCTACAGTACACTATTTATTCTGTTGAAACTACGCAGTTGATTCAAACAATTGGAAAAATGTATGTATTCCAGGATGGGTGTTGTCTAAATGTTGGCTTTTGTCGCATTTGCAGAGCTTGGGGGATATGGAGGATATATTCCTTCAAAACTGGCATACGTAATTGGATAGTACCTGCCAATTATTAGAGCTCGCACCAAAAGAGAACGAGGAAGCACCCGCCGCAACTTCCACATCCCTAGAGGGATGATGGTTGATTGTTCATTCCCATCGCATACCGCATCTTCTATGCCTTGGAATACTTCAATTCCTAATGGTCCATAAGCTAGTACATTGACATACGCCTTTTTGATGTCTGTATCACACTTGTATGTAACTCCTGCACTTGTAGTATTAAACGAGAGGATTTTAATTGAATTTTCGGCAAGGCCAGTGCTCACTAGTAGTGCGCCGACTGTATCGTGAAAGAGTACAAAGTGCGATGATGATCTGCGATTAGCTCCCATATCCTCGTTTTAATAGTTACCTAGAAGTATCTTTGCAACGATTTTCATAATGGAAATTTGAAGAGTACAGGAAGAATGTGGAAGAGTAGGTTAATGTTGAAGACTAAAGAGCAAAAGTATGGTGGTTATTGAAATCATTTTTATACCAACGCCAACTCTCTACTCCTTCAAAGAATCTGAGGAGAAAGTAAACTATTTATCAAGAGGTTATGCTAATCGAGAAACGGAGCCATTCCACTCCTTTCAGGTTTACTCTCCCTTACAAGTGGATGCACCCCCTGTCTCCCTTGAAGACCTCCTCCCTCTTCTCTCAACAGGAATTTTATGGTGCCTCTTGTCCCGTCCCTGGTCTTTGTTCCGGATCAATAGTCAGCGTGCTTACCGCGCCTTCATCATCAAAGTAATCGTCGTTTTAACACTCCACACGCGTACACGGTATCATAAACATTCTTCTTTCACCTTGGGGTCTGACTCTCATCACATTCACAGGGGGCAGTTTTTCAAGCACTCGTATTGATGGTCATGATCCCCCACTGACAAATGGTCGAACCTCCTTTCGTCCTTCCTCCATGATCAACCTAGCAAATCCCTCCTCACCTGAAGATCAAGGTACATACATATGTTTAGTTTATTTCGTTCACATCCAAAGTCACTCTTATTCAAACCATGTAAGTCATTCTTGTTTGAAGAATCCTCATCTAAAAAACTTGAACTCTTTTATTGTTTGTGTACTCTTGATATCGTAGAGCTCAAGTGAGTTTAGTAGTGAGAGTGAAGACGAAGAAGACGTCGATAAGGATGGTGATGCAGCACTACAGTCGATGATGAAAGAAGACGAGTGTGTCTACTTGGAACAACAAGAACAGAAACAACAGCAAGATCAAGATTGAGACTATCGATCAAGCTCCCAAAGAACCTCCAAAATTGATGATCATTTCTTCTGGTGTTGAGAGAGACATTACCGTATCCATAACCGGGTCAACTGCCAGCAAGATCGCGACCACAGCACTTCGGGCCTACCCATGAATAGGGTTTCTGCTGTAAAATCACCATACCCTCTTCTCCTTCATTATGCTTCCTCAAAGATGACATGATTATACTCACAGTGCCTTCCATGCTTGAGTGTGACATTCAAATATTGTGAGTGAATAACACGCGCACATATTATCACAGATCTTTTTATATAATGATAGATATGTGGTGAATAGAAAAGAGATGGAGGAACATCAGATTTATGGCTTTTTTTCCTTTTACTTTGCTTGATTTTGGTTCTGTATTAGGAAGAAGCGCAGCTTTTTGATGGACTATTGGGAGAACCTTCGTTGTTTCCATACATGATATTGAAGTCGAACTGTCAACAAGAGGACGAGAGGAGGAATGATGATTCGAAGGTGGTTGATGAGAGAATAGATGGGGAAGACCTTCTACCAAAGTTATGCTTGAGAATGTATCTTTGACGCTTTGTTTGATTCTAAAACACGCATTGGCGGTTTTTTTTTCTGTTCACGCTTACCGAATTTGGGTGGAGTCCATCGAATATGATAAGAAGTAAAATTTAAGCCATGATTCTTAACTCTGGTTGACGAGTGCCATCTGTTCACACGTCAGTCTTTCTAGGCCTCAGTCTTAAGAGGCGCTTTCAAGCGCATGCAATAGATCCACCCGATTATGGCATTCTTCCGCTCTCTTATCTTCATATGATATGTAAATTTGACAGATACACAACATGACTTTGGTAAGGCTTTGTACCGCTGGCAAAAGAGGAGGTAACGATAGAATCTGGCGTTGATGGAATAATGTGTGCGTCGAGGCCTATGAGGATATGTTCACGGTACGATATCGGCATACGAGTGCTGGTTCTTTTTATGGCTACCAACTTGAAAATTCTTGTGGATCTGACATTGATTCTGCTTTAGATTACCCGATCCCGATTGTGAAATCATGCTTTATAACACACGTCTTGGTTATTCATCGTCCCGAAGTAAAGACACTCACACCGCTGCGACAGGATGTTGTGTCTACAAATACGGTGTCTATTCTATTGAGGCCTCACTCAGTTGATTCAATCAATTGGAAAAAAGTATGTACTCCAAGAAAAGTGCTGTCTAGGTACTGGCTCTTATCACAGTTGTAGAGGTTATATTAGCATACAGATGCAGGATATTCTATTTCGTCGTGGCTATAGAATATTCCCTTTTGGTAGTCCCACATAACAGGTTGTACCCAAACATTTCCGGAAACTTTACGACAGTCTCCCAATAATTTGATGTTGGATTTTTTGGTTACTTCCATCGCATACAAGGTTAAGCTCTTCAGCGGCGCATACCAATTGTTCTCGTTCTGCTGCAGGCGCTACTCTAATAACGATAAATGCACCAGCGATGCTTGGATCGCACTTGTATTCAACGGATACACTCTCATGACTGATAGTCTTGATGTCTATGGAGTTTTCGGCGAGATCAGTGCTTACGAGTAGTGCACCGCCTGCAGCGTGAAAAGAGTAGTGCGGTGATCGTCTACAGTTAGCCATAATTGCTAAACCCGGGTCCATAAAGTGGTATACCCATTCTTATGTCCTTTCTTATAATTACCTAGTAGTGTCTGCAGTATATTGGCTAAGATTTTCATAATTTTATATGAAAAATGCAGGAAGAAAAGTGGAGGAGTAGGTTAATGTTGATGATTAAAGAACAAGGTATGGTAGTCATTGCGAACGCATATTTATACCAACACCAACTCGTCACACTCTATGATCCTTCAATGAGTCTGAGGAGCACTTCCTCATCTAAGCGACTTGATTCGTCACTCTCTAGATAGGAAAAGGGTGCCATTTCCACTTCTTGCAGGTTTACTATGTCGCCATCTCTCGCTCTCATCCCTTGATTTCTCTCCGATATATCCTATTTTTTCTCTCTCGGCCATGTCCTATTTTCTTCTCTCTGTTACTTTGGATACACACCATTATCTCCTTCGATGACATCCTATCCTCTCTCTCTTCAGCAAGGATTTCCTCCACCACCACCCCTGCTCTTTGTTCCCAACCAATGATATAGCTGCTAGGCCTTGACCCTTACCACATTCTTTTGTCGCGTCGTACTTACCAACTCTTTCATCTTTCACACATGTACACCATTTCTTAACCATGTCTAATCCTTGTTTTCGTACACGTAAACAATATTCGTGTTCTCCAAGCTGGGACTTCTGCCCGTAATCCTCGCTTCTAAGGACGGCTGTTTGATGTTTTCACAGCTCCCTGAAGAAAAGGGTGGGTAGGGGAATGATACTTATCTGATTTGGTCATGACGATGCGCTCTTTTGAGTTCTAAGATCAACATCACGGGTACTGGAGATGGTTAGAGCCTCGGAAGAGAAGTACAAAGGTCGAAAGGTACGTCTAGTTTTTTACAATGTGTATCCTTTGGGATGTGCCCTATATTTCTTTCTTCTTGAATAAAAACGTGTGGATACTCTCTGTTAGGTCAATGCGTGGTTAGTTACACGATGAATCTCGTCAAACCCCCTTCCCAACTCTTTCCCATCCGATCTGCTGGCCGTCAGAGATATTATGGTCTCTTGGACAGCATCAGAGATGTGATGAACTAGACTTTTTTTTTGTACACAAGCATTTGGACCAGATGCACATCCAATTGTAAGAAAAAAAAGATAGGGCCTCTCTGTTTATCAAATGGCGGACAATTTCAACAGGAGTTACTGAATCCTAAATTCTGTTCTAGTACAAGTATCAAGAGCCGACATGGTAGAAGAGGAAAGCGACTAGACAAAGAAAAATATAAATATATAAACACATAGGGCATTTCTTAATCTCTTCTCATTTTTCATTCCTTGCCATGACGATTTGCCATATGTTTCTTTAGAGGACACTCTCCGAAACAACGTTGCGGAGGAAATGTTGATCCATTTTTTCAGCAATATCCTTGGATGGTAAAGCTTTAGGTACCTCAAGTCGCACGCAGTGATCTGTGCCTGGGTACTCGGGCAGGTTCAATCCCCATTTTTTATCAAAATTTCTAATAAAAAAGTAGTAGATAAGTTTGTGTATTGGATTATGGTTTGAAGAAGGTTAGCAATGATGATAAGAATGAAAGAAAAGGTTCACAAGCTACTCCCATATAAGAATGCTCATGTGTCTGTCCAACTTTTTTTTTAACCTGCTAAGAGAAAAACATGAACAACCTGTACAACAACAAAGATAAGGACTTACTTGGAGATGAAACGACCACCCAAGAAATGATGGGGGCCACGGAAATCTCGTGCTCCTTCTTTTGGTGCTGTTAGCGAAACGAGCATCTCTGGGTGGAAACTATCGTTTATATTGCCTTTTTCGACATCCCATGCAGATGGAATATCAACTATACATGTCAATGGTATAAGAGGCATCAGCAAAGAAAAAAACCATTAAGCCAGCCAACATCGATAATATGGATGGAGAAATTTGTTGTGGATTTAGCTCTGTAATATTTACAATGAAAATTGATTTCAATTCATCATACCTGAAACGATAGGAAGCTTTGTCTTCTTCAGTGCCTCAATCACTTGACCGAAAGGTGGCCGGACTTCACCCGTGAAGCTGAATCCTGGGATCGAGTTTGTTTGCCCAAAAAATATAAAGATATAAAGGTATGAGATTCCTGAAAAATTGTCTAAGAGAGTCTTGATCGTGCGTTATCCTTATTTTCGTTTCTTGTTACCAAAGATGGCGTCGACAACAACATCAGCCTCTTTCAAGCCCTCCTCTGCTGTTTCGACAAACGGGATACAAAGATTTTCACATTGTTTCACGAGTGCCTACGAAGAACAAAAGAATTAACTATTTAATAGATTTCCATCAAGAGTCTGGATAATGAAAAAAAACTAAAAAAAAGTTATGACATTCAAAATGCGGTATTTACCTTATTGTGAGGTTTGTCAGGTCGTTTGGGATAGTACACCTTGGGCTCGTACCCAAACATTGATAGGTGTCTTGCTGCAACCAACCCGTCCAGGCCATTGTTGCCTATCATTTTTTGTCCGAGAGATTGGACAAGAAGGGATGGCGAGCTTAAGTATGCATTTTTTTGGCGTTACAGCTTGGCTGTGCATACAGCATTGGTACCACACCATTAAATTTGTTTTCTACCTGGGCCAGAGCACACCAAAACACGTGGATAACGATCCTTGCCGTAGACTTTGGTGATAGCTTGAGCAACACTGAATCCGGCTGGAGCAATGACGACAACCGCATAGAAGCAGTAGGAACGAAGGGAATATATGAGAGTGTATCCGGAAACCCATCATGGGAACAACACGCGGGGTTTCAATCAATCAAGTTTTTTATTGAAGAACCATTATGGCTTACCGAGCTCTACAAGCTGTTCAAATGCAAACCCACCGCCACCTGGCGACATGAGCTCGACATCGATGGCTTGAGCAGCCTTTTGACCTAGATACTATTGTGAGTAGAATATGTGTGTTTGGATGACGCAGAAGGCGAAAAAAAGAAACCGGGAAGACACAAAAAAAAAATAAGCAACGCAGACTATTAGAGTAAGAAGAAGCTCCTCTTGTGCAAGGAGAACGCGTCACTAATGCACACCTTGATGGACATTTGTGATTGTATAAAAAGGTGGACTAATGGATGGTTGTCCTGTTCAAGAACAAACGTGAATGTATGTCCTAGACTCGACTAGAGGTGCTCAGGTGGGAAGCGTGATTAATTCCCAGCCACCTCTTCAGTATTCCATGCCTAGCAAGTGGCTGGGGGGAGGGACAAGATATCATTTTCTTGCCCTCAAACACAAGATAAAAATTTTTTAACTCTCTGATCACACCTTTGACATCCTTCCATTTTGTTTCTCATTCGACCCTCTCATCCTTCTCCTCCATTCCTCTCATCTTCACCAAAGTGAGAGAGAAGGAGGAGGAGTGAGGGGGGATAGAAGCCATCTATCTCTGAGATTGATGGATTCAAATTTGCATCTCTTTATTGTTTCAATCTTTGTGTTTCTTGCGCGTGTTGTGTGCTGTTTTATTTTTGTTCTAGGGTATCTACCATCTTCCCATATCAAACGCCATGTTGCTCTTCAGAAAGGTAAAGAATCAAGCTCAAATCTCTCACTTTTGGTGAACTGCTGTTGTTCTGTTTCTCTTTATTTTGATATGATGCTTAACAACGATTAGTCTTTATGATGCGTCCCGCAAAGACCAATGGATACAACATACCCCATTACTGATCCCACAAAATAATACGAGGAAAAACAACGCTACTTCGCACCCATCATGCCTTTTGGCGTGTCTCGGGTACTCTTTCCTTTTTGTTTTCTTTACCTATCAAGTCCCATATCACTCATGCATTGGTTTCTCTCTCTTGTTTCCGATTGTTAGGTTTGTTGCGCCGTAGTTAGCCATGTGTGTATACTTGAATCCATCCAGAGAATAAAATAATATGTTTCGCTGTGATCATTTACCCTGAACACTCGCCGCAATATCTTGTATGAGGGAATGAGGGAGAGATTGATTTCGGCAAAAATGTTGGGTGGGCTGTTTACATGTTACTCATTTGGAAGAAACACATTCATCAGACGCGTTTGTATCAAAAGAAAACGCGCAAGATGATTCCAGCACACGCGCGAGTGAACACCAAGGAGTGGCCTGTGAATACTGTCTTCATCCAGTCGCAGAAGCAAAGACGGGAAAGGAGGGCGGGGGAGAATCAGTCTTACAATTGCTTCTAGTGTTGATGAGAGGAGAAGGGGTAGGAGGGGAGACTTGAAATTATGGGACCCTCTGGCTCCTTGTTATTGTTGCTTTGATTCGTGTCAGCGTCGAGTTCCTGAGTGGACGTTATAAAATATTTCGCAGTGAGTCTTTTTTACTCTTTTTTTTTTCTTCTTCTGAATCTCACCATCATACTTCCCTCTTGTCCTCCCTCTTCCAACCACACTACCAGCTTTATACCGATCACATCGTAAGTGGATTTTATGACTTGTCTCTTTGTGTGTCCAACCGGGCAACACACCGCCCGCTCTTGAGCGCTTTTTGTCAAGTCGGCTCAACCTTCATCTTTGCCGGTTCGCACTTTACGAATATGAAAAATATGAAAGAGGGGCTGCTATTTTGGATTGCATGTGGGTGGACCCTCCTCCGAGAGCGTGCTATTCTTCCGCCCTGACCACCTTATACTCCAGTCCACCCTATTTCTAGTCTTTTGGGGTCTTCGAGCTAAGAAAACAGGCTTGTCTTGCGCATGTCCCCCTCATACCCTCCCCCTACTCAGCTCTTTCTCTCACAATGTATACATGTCATTCGGCATGTGTCATAGTTTCATGTCGGGCGTTGATTCCTTTAGGCGAAATGCCATAAAGAGGGGAAAACACGGAAACTCCGGACCTGTTTCCCCTTTCTTTTCCCCCGCAGTGCGCCGGCTGGGGGTGGTGGGGTGAGCCAGAGTGAGTGAAGTCAAAGTGTGTGTGAATGTGTGTGTGCGTGTATGATTGTGTGTTGCTGTTCTCCGAGCCATATAATGCATCATCCTCTTCCAATTTTTTATTACTCGTTTCTCTTCTCCTCCTACCTTCCCCCACTCCCCCTCTCTCTCTACCTTACTCTTGGGAACTTCTACCAACTGGCTCCAGTCAAGCAACAGTTAGGAACCCCACTTTTTTCAAGAACAGACACAGCAACAGAGGGACTTTTTTGTAGTTTCTCCACCTTTTTCCTTTTTGTCTGAATTCATTCCTTCGGAGTTGCCCAACTCAACACAAATTGAGCGATCAAAAATACTGGCGCAGAATACTCGACTCGGTACAACCAAATAGAACCTCAATCGTACCCATTGACCGACCATGGCGTCGTACTCTTCTTCCTCGTCTTCTTTTTCTCCTTCTTCTTCTTCTTCTCCTTCTTTTCTTTCTTCATCATCTCCTTCGATCTCCGCCTCTCTCCGTCTCCAACAACTCTCCAACCACATTACCGTTAAAAAAAAGATGGGTATGTTGATGACACATCAATGAATGATAATACTGATACTGATACTGATGCTGATGCCGATGCTGATGCTGATGCTGATGGTAGTGATTGTCACAGCCATGAGCCGCCAATACAGCGACTTTTTATCTATGGATAGCTGCGTGTTCTTCCTTTGTCCTTAACACTTTTCTTTTTTTCAACAAAACAACATAGCTTCCTTCTTTGAAACCGTTCCCGCTGCTCCTGCCGATGTCATTTTTGCCTTGACCGCTGCCTACAAGGCCGATCCTCACCCTGACAAGATCAACCTCGGTGTTGGTGCCTACCGTACTGAGGAAGGAAAGCCTTGGGTTCTTCCTGTTGTCAAGAAGGTAATTTTTTTTGGTGTTCTGAACACTTTCCAAAGACACATGAAGAGGAAATTTAGTCTAGGAACGACGGCCAAAAAATGCTCATTCATACTCTTGATTTAAAATTCCCTCTCATCAAGGCTGATCACATCCTCGTGGAGGATGATAACCTCGACCACGAGTACCTGCCTATCCTGGGTCTGGAGCCTTTCCGCAAGGCTTCGGCCAAGTTGATCCTCGGTGCTGACAGCCCTGCCATTGCAGAGGGCCGCGTTGGTGCTGCTCAATGTATCTCTGGCACTGGCGCTGTCTTTACTGGTGCTCAGTTCCTGGCCCGCCACTACCCCATCAAGGGTGCTACCTGCTACATCTCCAAGCCCACCTGGGGTAAGTGAAGAATCATCTCGGATATTTCCGCAACCAAAGAAAAGAGATCGATGAGAAAGGAGAAAAAAAGAATTGTTGACAGTGGACCACGAGAAAACAAAAAGCATTGGAACACCCAAGGAGAGGACAACATGGGACAATCCACACAAAAGGAGAGGGGAAGAAAACGAGAGGACAATACACCCTTTTTTTTACAGTTTGACTCCGCTTTTTTTTTCTTTTACCCCCGCATTCTTCTAAATGTGAGTATGCGCGTGGAGGTACACGAATTCAGCAGGCGTGCTCTCAACAACATTGACAACACCAACTGGAACAGGAAACAGGTCTACAGTTATTCACAAGGGAATGAACAAGCTCGCATGCTTCCAGGGACAAAGGAATCGAGGAAGGTTTCGACAAACTTTACGCCGGTTCATTTTTCACCAACCAAACTCCCAAGGCGTCTCCCCTCCCCTATTGACTCGACAATGGAAGATATCCTTTTTTGACAGTTTGCTTGGTTTATGATCAAGCAGGAAAGAGAGAGAGAAAAAGAGAAAGAAAGGCTTGCAAGTTAGAAGCAACAAACATTGACTGTTTTCGTGTTGTACTGATCGTTTGTTGGCTCTCTCTTTTCGTTTTGAATTTCCAGCCAACCACCGTGCCATTTTCGAGGGTGTTGGTATTCCCGTCAAGGAGTATCCTTACTGGAACGCCGCCACTAAGGGTCTCGATCTGGAGGGTATGCTGGCCACGATGGAAGAGGCCGAGAATGGCTCGATCTTCCTGCTGCACCCATGCGCACACAACCCAACGGGTGTTGACCCTACACAGGAGCAGTGGAAACAGATTGCCGATGTAATGGAGCGCAAGGGCCACTTCACCTTCTTCGATACTGCCTACCAGGGCTTCGCCTCGGGCTCGCTTGACAAGGATGCTTGGTCGGTGCGCTACTTTGTGTCGCGCGGCATGGAGTGCTTCATTGCCCAGTCTTACTCGAAGAACTTTGGTTTGTACGGTGAGCGTGCTGGTAACCTGACAATTGTTGCCAAGGACAAGGAGACCAAGGACCGCATCGAGTCGCAGGTCGCCAAGATCCAGCGCGCCGTCATCTCTAACCCTCCTGCCTATGGTTCGCGATTGGTCAGCCTGGTGCTGAACGACGAGGCTTTGTACAAGGAGTGGGAGGCCAACCTGGCTACCATGGCCAACCGTATCATTGAGATGCGCAAGGCTCTGTACGAGGAGTTGACCCGCTTGGGCACACCTGGCACTTGGCACCACATTGTTGACCAGATCGGCATGTTCTCGTTCACGGGCTTGACTCAGCCCCAGGTCAAGGTTCTCAAGGAGAAGTACCACTGCTATCTGACCGACAATGGCCGTATCTCCATGGCTGGTCTCAACACCAAGAACGTCCAGTACTTTGCCCGTGCTGTTGATGACGTTGTCCGAAACTATTAAGCATTTTTTTGAACGTTTAGAAACAACATATTCCCCTCATCCTTTTAAAAACATACCTCAATCCTGTTTTTTTGTGATTTCCCCCCCCCTTTGTCGTTATTAGCATGTTTCTTGACTAGTTTTTCTTGCAATATAATTTCTTTCATTTTCTTTCGAAAATCAAAAAACGAGTATGGTATATTTTACATTTTTTTCTTTTTCGTAGGATGGTTAAAGAAGTGTGTAGAGAGTTGTACATAGGATAGCGTGCCAGAAACCAAAAAAGTATGGCTAGGCAAGTGAAAAAAGCTCTGCAATGTGTGTGCATCTTCTTTGCCTGAGCAAATATTTTTCCAAGAGGGAAATGGAGAGAGAGGTCCAGAAAAGCTCTGATTTCCGGGGTTAATTCCTGGTGGGCACTGGTGATGGGAGCTCTTCTTGGTACTGTTGTGTTGGTGACGCGGGCACAGTAGGTGCAGGTGTCTCTACTGGTGGTTCCTGGTCGAAGTTTTTCCTTCGACGGAAGAGCATCACGTGTGGTTCTGGCTCGTGGCGCATATAGTTCTCCCATCCCCGAGACATGGTCAAGCCCAATGCGCGCCATTCTTCCTCTACAAGTGTTATTTTTGATTATATGTCAGTTACCAATACAAAGATCAAGGTTGGGTAGATACAAAGATCGTGCCATGGATATCCACGAGATCGTGCAAACCTTTTTTTTTTCTTTGACTTACCGCGTAACAATCGGAGAAGATGTGGCTTTCTCTGGTCAAAAAACGCGCGATTGGCGCGGTGTAGTAGAGCTTTGGGAAGAATGACATGGCGATATGTGTATATGTCGTCCTCGTAGTACGAGCCATACTCGATCTGTTCCAGTAACTTCATGTAGATAGATTGGTCTGACAGGTGACGTCGCATGCCTTGCTCGACAATGAATCGCACTGTCCTTCTCTCGTGTGGAACGGGAGGCGGATTAGAGGAAGAAGACGACGATGACGCGGAAGCTGCCGTGCCCGTACCCTCTGTGTTAGTGGTGCTAGTACTGGCACCAGCAGTCGTCGTCGCGGTAGCATTCTGGTCCTTTGGTGGGAGCACGTCATGATGCATTCTGCCATCCTTGGAGAGCCATGTCCGAATGCCAACACTGCTCGGCGCACTCACCTCATGGAAAACCTGTCCCTGGAGAGTAGCCCATGTGCGGATTACCGTGCCGTCAGTATGCGCAAAGCAGCCTTCAGGCATAAAAATGCGTCCGTCCAAATACGTTTTGCTGCCGTCTGTATGTACCAGCGTCACATGCGTCTGTTCGTGCACCTTGCCACTCCGGTACCGGATAACACACATACGAGGCGGGTTTTCTACCACATCAAAATCCACCTGTCCTTGCACCTGTTCATGCCCTGGTACTGGCTGTTGCGGTTGTTGTGGTTGTTGTTGTTGTTGCTGCCGTTGTTGTTGCTGTTGAAGTATTTGTTGCTGTCGTCGATATTGCTGTAGTTGTTGCTCTCGCTGTTGCTGTCGTCGCTGATATTGCTGTAGCTGCCGCTGTTGTTGCTCTTCGTCTTGTTGTTGTTGCTGTTGTTGCCTGTGGTGATTATTGGTGTCATGGCTCTGCTGGTGACGTGACGATGCTTGAGTGGCCGTTGTCGCTGCAGCAGCTGCAGTTACTGCGTGTGAATCCCGTGCCCGTTTGTTGCTTGGTAGAGTTTCATCCTGCTGAGCCAAAAGTCGCTTTTTCTCAAGTACATTAGGAGCGCCAGGAGGCTCGAGATCTGTCGCCTTATTTCGTCGTTGTTGAGGATCGGATGCCCGGTGGCTAGCAAGGAAGAAAAACAACAGAAGACATGAACGATGAGAGGTTGGTACAAACAAGACCTGGAAAGATAGACTTCACAATTGTGATATTTGACAAAAGAGTAAGCAGGATGTTGGAGAGGAGAGGAAAGAGGAGGGGGTTAATCCATTACTTCTTAGCCTGGCGAGTTTGCTGCTGCTGAGATAGCGACGGCTGTCCCTCGTCATCTGAGTAAGGATCTTCATAGATGTCGATCTGTGTCATCCTTTGGCCTTGCTGAGACGACGACATCGCCCGACTCTGTTGCTGTTGTTGTGGGTGTTGGTGTTGGTGTGACGATTGGGTGGGGTTGAGCTGTTGACGAACGGCCGTCATGGTGGCCTTGACTGACTCGCGAGTAGCCTCGGCGTACTGTTGCTGTTCTTCTAAAGTCTCGTTTCGATAGCTGTTTTCCTTCTCGGGCATTGAGAGCTTAATCAAGAAGAAGGGGGGCCTGTTGAAAGGGTGGTTGCTCCGAGAGAGAGAGAGAGAGAGAGAGAGAGAGAGAGAGAGAGAGAGACAAAAGAAAAGAAATATGTGTGTGGGTTCCTGAACAGATACGAGGAGAGGAAAGGGAGGTTGAGTCCAAATGACGACCAGTACGGATGAACGACAATCAGACAAGAATGTCCCTCCTGAACTTTTTTCCAATGGACCTTGTGCCTGTAAGAGAGTAGCCCAGTAGCAAACAGACTACGACTTTTGGCAGATAATAATGTTCAACAAGGATGACTTGGGACAGTGAATGCTTTGTGAGGGAATGTAGAGGTTCCTCTTGAAGAGCTAGTAGAAAACACAACAAGAAGGTTTTCCTCCTCAAAACCCCTGGCAGCATGGACCAACAAACAAAAGAAAAAAATTAACCGACAGTCACAGATTGCCTGCCCCCATGTCACAAAACGCGACTACCGTAGTCAGTTGCCGCCTCCACTTTTTCGTGATGGACAAACCACACGTATATCACAGATATTCTCTTTCGCTCCTTTGGACATTTATATCTAGTTCTTGTTTGGGTGTCGGATAACCATTCTTTCTCTCTCAATTTCAATTTAAACGTTCTTTGTGTCTTCTTCAATAACGCCCTTTTTTTTTATCCTCTTTGTTCTTTTGTTCAATTTCATCTCTCCACTCTTTTTTTTTTCTATATTCTCCATCTATCCCTCCTCTGCATACACAATCTACCCTGTAACACACACACACTATTATCCCTTAGGAGCAATTGGCCCATTTTCAGCCATGGGTAGTACCAATTCAACCATGAGGCACGACAGCGGCCGTCACAAAATGAATCGCCGCAGCCTCTCCGATGTCTATCCGAGCCGATCAAGGGATACCCACCACGGACACGTCCGCCCAATCTCTCTATCAAGCCACTACCACCCAGCATCGCCACCAAAGGAATCGCAGGAGCGAGTCCTGATGTCGTCAGGATCATCCTCTCGGCCAACATCACAACAGCAGTATCCGATCCGGCCGAATGAATCCAACAGTGAGACTAGCAGCACGCTTAATAGAAAGAACACTCTTCAAAGGATTGGGCAAGCCATCAAACGACCATTTCAAAACTACAGGGCCAAAAGGGATACAACTTTAGCTTGTGCCACCGATGGCCACTTGTCTAGCGAGACATTGGTGAACAGCGCCGATCCGGCCGTTGGTTTAAATGTCGCACAACAACAGCGGTCAAACGAGTATTACAAGATGCAACAACGACGGTCCATTACCGCACAACCCTCTTGTCCGTCGTCACTCATGGAGCTTCCTCCAAGAGTGGCTTGTGACAACAACATCGCTGCTGAACCGTTCTTTGTGCATGGGCCCACCTCACCCTTGGAGGCTGGAAGCACCTCTGATCATCATATCGAGCAATTGTTTCCCACGACGTCGACTTCTTTGACTGAACGCTCACATCCTCTATGCCTCTCTCGTACTGATCAAGAAATGGAAGAGGGGGATGACCAGCCTCACTCGCAATGTGGCCATACGATGGCAGCTATCACAAATGCTCAAGGTATATCCCAAGAGTTTACTCCAGTTCAAAGTAATCACAGTCACGATCATATAGATGACTGGTGCAGCATCTGGTCGGACGGACCTCGATATGGAGTTCGGCAGTTGACAGGGATAACTCTTGCCCAAGCAGCATCATCCCGGACGTCTTTCGAGACCCTGTCTTCAGCTACGTCATCATCATCATCAGCTTCATCGTCGATGGGGAGAGCCAAGGAAAAGTCTGCCAGAGTACTGATGAAAGTGAGGCAGATGGTAGCCACGATCGTCAATACACCTAGGATCCCCATTGGAATGCGATTCCGGCTCTTTCAACGAAATTATAATGGCAGGAGAATGGCCGAGTACGAAGAAGATAATGAAGAGTATTCGATACCCTTAACCAAAGCATTCTCGATGAATGCTTCTCCGATCATGATTGCACGACAGCCAAAGTACGACGATCGCAAGTGGCGGAAGCGACTAGCACGCATGCACCAAATGCCTCAACAGTCTCATCAATCACTGAAGTCCGTTGAAGAAGAGGACGAGGACGAAGACGAGGAGGAAGAGGAAGTGGAGGATGTGAAAGATGAATGCATGGATAATGAAGGAAATCAAAAGAAGAAGCAATTGGCTGATCGCAAGCACCAGAATCGAGTATCGTTTCATTCATTTTTGGATTTTCGTGAGTACATGCCCGAGTGGCAGACGCAGAGTGCAATGACCTTGATCGATACACCCGATGCCGAGTCAAAGCAAAGAATCGATGCACAGGCAGAGACAGCAGGTGTTGGCCGTTCTTATAGCTGGAGTGGTCAAGCGCCCAGCCGTTATAAAAATTGGAAAGGGGCCAGACGCTGATGGGGACGAACCATTAATACACAGGGTTTAGAATAGGTGGTGTGTATTATTTGTGAGTCGCGATCGACACATTTTTGTTTCTTTTTTTTTCTTGATGGAACGCGGCCTTGTTTTAGGGACAGACAGGGCATTTGCATAACCAAAAAGAGATCGATCGTTCTGTAATCAGATGCCAGGCCAACAATATTGGTCTTTCAGCCAACCAGAGCGATTACCAAAAATAAAGTGGCATGAAAGCCTTGGCATTTTCAACAAACGCGAGGCAAAACCTGTTGGTATCATCTTTTTTTTCTTCTTCACAGGGGCATCTTAGTACACTTCAGCCCGATCGTCTACTGTATACGCATGGACTTTGAATTCTGATAGAAAAAGAAAACATGTGGAAGCAAACATATTGACTGAAACGCCAAAAATGCACACGTCAACAATATTACCGTTCTGTTCATTTTGGGAGGCAAAAGAAAAATAAAGAGATGTAGATGGTCAGCGCCATTCTCCGAAAGTTCAAAGTCGAAAATCGACACATACACATAAACAGGTTGAAATCGCACAGATATTGTATGAACAAGTGCTCAGGTGACCAATAGGAGCAAGATTTGGCGGCACTGTAACTGAGCGTACATCTTGGCAAGCTTAATGTTTGGCCATCCCTTTCCGGAAATGGAAATTTCTCCCACTTGTTTTTGTCGTGTTGCGAGCTTGTTGCCCACAAGGTCCCTCCTCTGTTCCACCAGAATCACACTGTTCACTGTGCCCTCTCCTTCCCCCCCCCTAATTTTTTTAAACAGCTGTCTGTCAGTCCTCGGTATAAAAAGATATCGATTCCCTCGCCCCTTTCGACTCCCACCAACTCATAGTACAGCTCTATCTTGTGATTTTTACCGGATATCACTTATACTCAAGCAACCATTTTTTTCGAGTAGTACTCAATTACGCAACACCGATTATCATGCGCGCATTCGTCCTTGGCGGTTCAGGCAACCTTGGCAAGCACGTCTTACAGCAACTGCTCGAGCGAGGTGCTGAGGTCTATGCCTTGGTTCGCACACCAGAGGCTATCCCTGCTCATTTGACTGCCTATAAGAATCTCACTCTCATCAAGGGCAGTCTCCTCCACCTCTCTGTCAACGATCTTGCTGGTCACATCAAAGGCTGTAACGCTGTCATCATGACTCTTGGTCACAATATGAATTATGGGCGCATCCCTGCTCTTGGTAAGAGAAGAACAAAGGCATAAAAACCCGACTGATTTTGTGGAATGAGAATACAAAAGTGCGTTGTTGTATCCTTCGCGCATAGCTAATACTTGTATTTCTACATGGAATATCATGATACTGGTAATGTTAGGTGTCTGGCTGAGCCCACATGAACTGGTAGTCAGGGCAACACAAATGACGAGCGACGCTATCCTTCAGCTGCAGCCAGAGCAACCAATCAAGTTTATCATTCTGAACACCGTCGGCGTGTCGAATCCAGATGGCTCGGATCTGTACCAACCTGGCCTAATGGAACGTGGCCTGATCAACTTCATGAAAGCGACTGTTCCACCATATACAGACAGCGTCAAGTCTGCGGTGTACATCAGCCGAAAAGTCGGCGACAAGCACAAGAAGTACCTTGAATGGGTGATGGTACGGCCGGATAGTTTCATAGACGGCGAAGTGTCGGAATATAAGCTATTGGAAGGTATCCAGCACCCGTTCTACAAGCCAGATTATGTTACCAAGGCTAACATTGCCCACTTTATGGCTGAACTCGCTTATAACGAGCGCACATGGGAAACTTGGAAGTTTAAGATGCCCATCATCATTGATGCCAATCAACCCAATAAGAAGAAGTAATAATATGATGCATTTTTTGTCATGTCGTTCAATCCACGTAAACTCACGACACTCATTCATAGCTCATTTTGATAAAATAAAACAGCCCTTTTGATACCCAGACTTGTTGCTGGCATGAGATTTAGGGTTGAGTGGGTGAACTTGGTGGCAACATGTTGGCGCTGATCCTAAAGTTTGGAGGCAAATTGGATGCAAGTCACATTTTTCAACAACGAAAACAATGACAAGAAAAAAAAATGCCTTGTAGAAAGGCCAGTCCAACCCCTCTCTGTTCGTCCATCGACTTTGCCATTCCACTCCACATTCCTCCTCACATGGAAGAGTATTTCGCAAAGACGAGGACACAACTGTCCTCAAAGCTGCCTAACCAGCAGCTTATTGCCACCACCTTGCTCGCCGTCGAGGAGGTTCGTCTTTGTTGCTGTGCCTGTATCCCGCGCTAAAGATCGTAACATTCGTTTCAAGTACTCCTAGTTCACACCCTTACACCTCTTCTCTCTCGATCCTTTTTTTCCCACTTCTGAATATCTAGACACTAAAGGAGCAAGGTGCTCAGTTGAGCCCGACAGCATACTTTGCCACACTGGTATGGTTAGCAATTTCCTTTATTATTGCCTGTGAACACAGTTCACCCACGCCACCAACGCTCACATGTAGACATGCAAGCCATCAGCGTATCTAACTCATGATCGCAACTATCCTTATAGATGTCACTCCTTGATCAGCAAAAGGAAGGCGCCGATGCCGAAGAGATCCGTGCAGCTATCCTGAACCTGCTCGCTGTGGTGTTCCCTAAGTAATAATTTGTCTGGCCGACCTGATACTGAACCACGAGACTATTCATTCATATCAGAGTATACTGACAAGTATTGGCTCACATCATTTTAAAAACAATAGTGTCCCCACAGGTGTTCTTCGCTCTCAATACACTGCTACTCTTGGACTGATTACAACACTGTTGGCACTTCAGCCCCCACCTTCAGCACCCTCGGTCCGCTCACTGATCACTTGCATGGAATACTTGTTGATCGCCCAGGACTCGGCTACATGGAGCAACTCGACCGCCCTGAAGGCTCTGCAGACACTCCTCATCTTGTCGCTTGATTCTCGACCAAAGCCTCGAAAGCGTGCTCAGGAAGCTGTCCGAAACATCGTTACTCGCCCACCACTCATGATGCTTGTTCACCCCGGAATGAAGGTAGTTGTTCAGACGACCCTTCAGGTCCTCAAGGAGTCTGGACAGGGTGTCGTCAGCGCTGCCGGAGCCAAGGACAAGGAGAACGCCTCTCAGATGGTTCTGCATACCCTCCACCTTGTCCGCATGATTGCCAAAGCATGGCCCGTCGAGGTATTGAAGCGCATGTTGAAAATTCACCCTATCATAGCTGTATATGTTTGCGAATACTCCAACATTGATACTCAACGATCACCTCATTTGTTTCTGGTCAACAATGTACCTTAGCATTTCTTGCCTCTGTGCGACATTCTTCTCCACCTTCCCAAGTTGAACAACCCATACCTCACATCATCAGCATTCCAGGTCTTCGAGTCGCTGCTGTCAACAAAGGAATCGGCCGACGCACCCGCTGTGGTACATCAGAACGAGAGTGGCGAAGCTCAGCCTGTAGTTGAGACAATTGATCAGATTACATCCCGTCTCGAGAAGGTCACCAAGGTAATGGGTGCCGTGATGGAGTTGAAACCCAACGCCAACGATGCCACGCTGATGCCTTTGTGGCTGGATGTTGTCCGTGCAGGATTTGTTGAGTCGGCTCGACTCCAAGATAAGATGCGTGCCAGCGGCCATGCTGGCGATATCCCACAAGAGGCTGCTATCCCTATTGTGCAGCTCTTCACGACCATTTTCCCCAACCTCGACTCGTCCAACCCGACGACTGTTCACAACTCGACGGTCGACTGTCTCAAGCAACTGATCGAGCACTGCATCACCGACCAAATGATCGACGTTGCTGTCCATCAGATGAAGAAGAACCGCGGCCAGCCAGAGACCAAGAAGTCCAAGATGTCTGCGATCGAATCAATTTCGGTCATGATCAAGGAGGGCTTTAACCTGCGTTTCCAGAGCTCGTGGCTCGGCATCCTCGATATCCTCAAGACACTCTTTGAGCGCCTTGGTCACTCGGCCAACCCGCTTTTGGTGTCGTTCTTACCAATTTTGGACGAGCTTCGCTTCACCCAGGCTTTTACCCAGAAGGCTCACCTCGATGTTGTTTTGGAGACAGCCATCAGCACAGTCGGCCCTCGTGTGCTCTTGACCGTGCTGCCACTCAACATTGACAATCCCGAGGAGAAGAAACGTGGACGCGCATTCATGCTTCCTTTGCTCAAGAATGCCATCACAAACACAGAGCTCGAGTACTTTGCCTCTGACCTCATCCCGCTGGCGGACCGCCTGAACGTTCGTGCTCAAGAATGCCGCGAGAACGGTATGATGAAGAAGGTCTACGAGACACTGGTTGGCCAGGTGTGGAGTCTGATCAGCGGCTTCTGCGATTTGCCAACTGATTTTGAGATGGCGTTTACCAAGGAGCTGGCGGAACGTATCAGCAACGTGCTGTACCAGGCACCGGATCTCAGACCTGTCATTTGCCAGGGTCTCTCGTTGCTTGTCTCGCGCAACAAGGATATCTTGGCAAGCACAGAGTCTGATGAAGTCCTCGAACGCCGTTACTTGGTGACAAAGGAGGAGGCCAAGCGCAACATTGAGGTGCTGCAGCAGTATGCCCGGCCATACCTGATGGTCTTCTTCAACATCTTCCAGGCAACGCTGCCCCAGTTCCGCGGCTACCTTCTGGAAGTCTTGCGTATGTACCTGAGCATCTCGACGCCCCAGGATCTGCAGCAGACATTTGCAGCCGTGTTGCAACAACTCAGCCAGGCGCTCGCCACGCCATCGGCTACCCCAGCTGGCCAGGACGCAGCACCACCAGTCTCGCACAACCTGATGGATTTGGCAGAATTGATGGTACCGTATGTGGATCTGAACGCGATGGGCCAATTGTATGCCATCACATTGCCATTGCTGGCGAACGAGGATGATGCATCGCTGCAGAAGAAGGCATACAAGGTCATCAACGCTATGGCAGAGACAGAACAGGGCAAGGCAGCACTGAAGACTCGTCTGGACGAGCTGACAAGACAGATTTTGGATACGACGGCGGCAGCGACAGCAACAGCGAAGCGAGCACGCTTGGTGTTGATCGGAGAGGTCGTATCGATGCTCGAGCCCACCGACCTCTACTTCATCCCCTCGATCCTGTCAGAGGTGGTGGTGGCGACCAAGGAGGTCAACGAGAAGACACGTGATATCGCCTATGATCTGTTGGTGGCGATGGGTAACCGCATGAAGGCTGGTGGTGTGATTTTGGCAGAGCGAGTGGGCGACATGCAGGGCAGTGCCGCCGAGACACCAGCAACGATCGCAGAATACTTTACGATGGTAACAGCCGGTCTTGCAGGTACAACACCACACATGGTTTCGGCGGCGATCACGTCGCTGTCGCGACTTTTGTTCGAGTTCCACCGCGAGCTGGATCCCAACATGGTGTCAGAACTGATTGCCACCATGCAGCTCTTTGTCAACTCGTCCAACCGTGAGATTGTCAAGTCGGCCATTGGCTTCATCAAGGTCACCACTGTTTCGCTCGATGCCTCGCTTGTCCGTGTCCACCTGCCTGATATTGTCAAGGGCATCTTGCGCTGGAGCCACGAACACAAAGGTCATTTCAAGGTCAAGGTCCGCCATATCCTCGAGCGTCTCGTACGTCGCTTTGGTTATGAGGAGATCCTTGAGTTTGTGCCCGAAGCCGATCGTAAGCTGATGGTCAACATCCGCAAGCGCCGTGAGCGTGCCAAGCGTAAGAAGAGCGCAGCTGCCGCAGCCATGGACGAGGATGAGGGCGAGGATGCCGCTGGTGATGCCGCTGAGGAGGCTGGCAAGAAGAGCAAGAAGGGCGCTCAGCAGCAGCAGGCCAGCTTCGGTAGCGCGTACGAGGATGCCCTGTATGGATCCGAGTCTGACCTCAGCGATGATGAGGACGAGGGTGATGATATGGCGGCAGATGAACCCAAGAAGAAGAACAAGAACAAGAAGAAGGGCGCTGATGCATGGATCAAGGAAGATGGTGATGCACCATTGGATTTCTTGGACCGCACTGTTGTGTCGCGAGTCACGGCTTCGCACCCATCGTTGCAGCAGCCGCGTAAGGTCAAGGAGCTCGCCTCGCAGTTCAAGACAACAGCAGACGGCCGTTTTGTGGTCGATGACAGCGATGACTCGGACGGCGCTGCTCAGAAGGGAGATGACGACGATGAGGACGATGAGGAGGCCATGCAGCTGGATCAGGCTGAGAACAACTATCTGGCTTCGCTCAAGATGGCTGACGGTTTCACTCGTGGCCAGGGTGGTCGCATCAAGTTCAACAAGACCAACAAGAAGGGTGCACGCGGTGAAGAGGATGACGACTTGCAAGAGATGGAGCTCGAGGCTGGTGGTGTGGGCGCAATTCGTCATCAACAGCAAAAGAAGGTTGTCAAGACGCTCGGAGGCGACTTTAAGGCCAAGCGGGCAGGAGGTGATGTCAAGAAGAAGGGTCGCGTTGATCCATATGCTTATGTGCCGCTCACATCGTTGCGCAAGGGCGTCAAGGAGGGTCTGAGCTTCACGAACAAGAGCAAATCGGAGAAGCGTAAGCAGGGCAAGCCTGGTCGGAGAGGATAAAGATCTCGCGACTCTTTATTTTTTCTACTTTCGAGTTCAAACCCTATCCATTTTTTTTTCTTCTCCCCTTTTACCATTTGTAGTTGATTTCATTTTTTCTCATTTTTTTATTCCATGCACTTTTTCCCCTTTTTCATATCCCACATGCACATTCAGATTAAAAATAAGTAATGAAGTGGCGCATCCATGACTGTTTCACATCAATTTTAGTCTGCATTTATCAGATACATGAAGAACAATAGGGTATCAAATTGTACAGATACGTATCTTGTAACGATAATGGTACAACCTAGAAAAGAACGGCGCCATGTTTCTTGTAGCTAAATCATTCATTGGATTCGCTCAGGCTTGAGCACAATAGGCGACTCATACATCCATGCCCTGCCTTCAAGTTCATGAGGTAAAGTCAAGGGCGAATCCTTTAACCACGACAACATTTCTAATATGAATGAGCCAGCATTTGTGTCACAAAAGTCAGTTTTGGACTAGTCCCGTAAGTCTGTCGCCCTGGTTCATTATGTGCCTTATATCCCCTCCCCCCTTTTTTTACCTATTCATAACTGATATGCATATACCTTTTAAAACTGTTTTCGCCGAAGCGTCATAATACTCTTCCGCGGCATGGTCATAGTATTTCCTTTCCATCTGCATAATGGTCGCATCAACCAACGCTCTAGTCCGGCGTGGTTGCCGCCTGTGATCCTCTAATTGTGTCCGCTCAATATCCTGAAGCCATAACGATCCAGTCGCTTGACTCGCTAACCCTGTAGACGCTGTAGCCGTTGTTGAGGATGATGATGCTGGTGCTGCTGCTGCTGCTGATGACGATGTTGTCATTGCTTTGGAGATGGGTGTTGACGACCCTCGCCTTCGCTCGCCAAGCTGAGACATGCGGTAGGATTGGCGGAGGGTGCGAGGATGTTTTGTCCGCTTACGACCCCGGATTAACCACAGTATATCCTCTTGCATATCGTCCATGTTGCCATCGCCATCATCCTCATTATCCTCACCGTGACCATTGTCTCCTGTGGGTGGACGCCGACGCGTTTTACCCTTGTGTTCTTGGGTTGTTTTCGTCTGTCCCTGTTTCCGCATGACGCTTTCCATTTTCTCTTCGGCTTCTTCGTCTTCCTCTTCTTCACGCTTGTCTTGAACCTCTTTCTGGTCTCCAGCACCCAGTTCCTCTTGGTCTTCCTTGGAAATCTCACGCAGTTCTTCCACGGCTCGCCGCCCAGCCTCAGTCCACCTCGGTCGCTCGGTATCTCCAGGAGTGTGCAACGAATAAGGCTGGGAACGTCTAGAAGCGCCAGACGATTGCGACGATGGAAGAGATGGTGTGGATGAAAGCGACACGTTCGTGGATGATGATCCATGATGGAAGACAGAGTTGAATTGTGTTTCGCCAAGGGATGTTGCCACGACCAAGGGGGTAGGTCCACTGCCAATGGTGGTCGTTGTAGTCATGATAGACCGTCGTTTCTCCTGCGACATGCCAGAGGCATGACTTATGTCCTTTTCGCTTCCATTCTCCTCAACATCGACAGCCAACAAAATATTGTCGTTTGTATCACCGCTATCAATTTCCAACGACTTGTCTCCAATGTCAATTTCCTCAAAGTCATGAATGTCATCCCCAACTTGTCCCTGTTGTAGCTCGTCTTCTTCCATCGATGGATCATCAATGGTTGAGATGACGATACGCCCCCTTTCGTCTTCTTGATGGCTGTGATGATTGCCAGTGTGATCCGCCTCCAGCTGCTGTCGGCTCATACTCTGCAGACTCGTAAAGATGTCGCGGACAATCCGCGTTCTAGAAGAACTTGATGCCACTATTCGCTCCGACGCCCGCAACGAAGACGATGAGCGTGAAGGCGATGATGGTAGGGCCGATCGGCTAGCATAGCTCGTTGAAGAAGAAGAAGAAGAAGAAGACGGGGTGATACTAGATGGCACGGCTGCTGTTCCTGCTCCTCTAGTAGTTCGTGCTGGAACGGTACTTGACGTCCTATTGGTAGCTGCCATTGCATGAGTGTCTTGCGAATGACCACTGGTTGTTGGCGTGACTCTTCTCGACATTGAAGCAATGCCGGTGCTCATTTGTTCTGTTGGTTGGTGTTGTAGCAGGGGATGAGTGTGTTTGGTACGTTTCCCTAAAAAGAACAAGATTAGTCTGTTGTCGCTGACAGCTGGTTGCCTCTTTGGTTGGTGTGAATGATCTACTGAATGAAAATATAAAAAAATAATAAACACGCGTCCTTTTTGGTAGATTCATATCATATTTATCATAGAAAAAATGAGGTGGGGGATGAAATAAAATGTAGTTCAAAACTTATTTCGTTCAGACAGATCCACTTTTTTTTGGTTTATTGATTTCCCGAAGCCGGGGCCAAGGATGTTGTACGCGGCGGTGGTGATAGCAGACTGTCTTTGGCAGCATCCTCGTCGTCTTCGCCCGTCGGCGGCTCAACCCAACCTTGGGGCACCACACCTGAAAGGAAAAACGTTTCGCAAAAAGTTGGACCCGCACCAGAATTAATTCAACAAGTACTACTCAAAAACACTCTATTTCTTTTATCATGGCAACTATAACAACAACAACAACAACAACCCAAAAAAAGAGAGGAACTCACATGGAAATAAGGCACCCAGCTTTGCTGCTCGGTTTATCCATCCTGTCAAATTCAAGAAAGAGCAATAAACGGTGCGCGTGCAGGTTAGGGGGAAGATGTATATTCTTTTTTGTTTTTGCTGCTATTGCTGTTGCTGTTGAATTCAATCAGCACAAGGTGTGCAACAACCCCCTGCATTCTCTCCGTTCTCCCCCCTAGTAAAAAATGGATGTCAGGTTATCAAGCCTTATACTCTAAAAGCATATATCTTACCTGGTGGTCGCTTGTTGGTGAGCAAATAGCACAAATCAGAGGAAAAATGATTGCAATTCCTACAAGAATAGGAAGAAGTACCCACAGACCCCCAAAAACAAATAACGAGCCATGTAGAAGAGCCACAGTTAGTACAAAAGTCGAGATGAAAATATTGGTTGTGGGTAGCAAGCGTAGAGACTCTTGAAAGGTTAAGACAAAGTTCACACACTCTGAGGCTCTAAACAATACCATCATGAGCTGCTCTTTGTCATGAACATGATGTGGGAAAAGGGGAGGGGGGAGGAGGGGTGAAAGAGTGAAGAAACATAAGGGGAAGATGTTACCTTGTGAGAAGCATGTACGAATCCCCTGTGTAGACAGCAATTTAGAGAGAGAGAAAGGACAGGGAGAGAGTTTGTGTTAAAATGTCTTGGTCAGAAGTGACAATGAAGGAAGCCTAACAAACGATCGAAGCAGCATGCAGGACTTATTGCTCAGGGAGTGCCATACCAGTGTATTCTCTAGAGATGGCCCGAATAGCCTCTGTAATCTCTTCATCTGACATGGATGTATATCCTACGAGAATGCTCTCTCTATAACATGACAGTGATGCATTTCGTTTAGACTAAACATTTGATTTGGACATTCCATACTCTCTCTTGTTCTTTCAAACCTATTTTAGTCACATCACAAGTCCAATGGCTCCTTTTCTTACTTGAAGACAACACCTGGAGGTCCAACCTTGGGTTCGACACAAAAGACGCCGGTGAAATTATATTCATGTCCTCCAAAATTGAACTCTGGTTCATCCCAGAAAAAGGACAAGGAGAGAAGGAAGATAAAGGAGGCAGGAATCAACAATAAAGGAATCCATTTCAACGGAACCCCGAACCACCCATGGCAAGAATAACAAGAAGGAAAATCGGCTCATCAGCAAATTATGGCTAAGGATCGATGATACCGAATTCATACTAGATCGACTCTTGCCTTTTTTTCACTTGCCTTTGCCTAGGATCTCTACTCCGGAATGGAAAACCCCTAGCGATCGAGAAAATTAACAAGAGGTAAGGGTGAGGATGTCGCCTCCTTACTGTCCATGTCCGTGGGTATGCGCTATTGTTGTCACACTGTCCTCTCCTTGATATGAGAATATCAACCTAACCCTGTTGGAGACTGGGTAATCGTACCTATGCCCATATGGTATCCAATCGTCGTCAAAACTCCCGAAGGTATCTATTAAACAATGGCCAAAGGGGGGATCGAAAGAGGCTTTTGGTCAAATTCTTGCAAGGTAACTCTCTCAAGCCGGACTAGCAGGTGTAGAGAATACGGCTGTGGAACAGCAGCCTCTCTCTTTCTCTCTCCATCGTACCATATCGTAAACATTGCAATAAACGGGTATTTTCCGTGGTGAATGAGAGTCTGTCATGGTTGAGGATGTGTGTGGTAAAGCAATTAAACGTGAATTGGGAAGGAGGGTAGAATGAGAATGAAGAGGATGTGGGGGGGGGAGTAACAAATTGAATGCCAATGAGGAGAATGTCAAATGCCACCAAAATACTTTTTATGTAAATTTATGATTTTCCTCATACCTGACCAATAAAGTACCTCAGAAAACGTGTCAAGTACAGGCGTGTTAGCAGACTTTACATCTGTCGTTTTTCAATCGCGAGAAGCAATCAATTTTGAAGGGTTCAATCCTTCCACGCCTTTTTTTTTATATGAGCAAGCATCCACGCCTTTTTTCTTTTTCTTTCGCCAGTTTTAACTGCTTCGCCATTACTCTCATCCACAATTTTTTTTGGGATTGGCCCAGCTGAAAATGTACTATATTTCGACTGAGAATCTTAGAGCATGATAAGGGTGCGATAGCACAGATGAATCAATCTTTGAAAGTTCGCTTTATCATTTCTCTCTAAAGAGGAGTTCTGTTGAAACCGTTGAAAGGAGGTTCAAAACCCTTGCCGCACCTTCCTCTTACTTTTTTTTCTCTCTTTCTTCTTTTTTGCTGCGCCATTATCGACAACTGGAGAAGAAACGACTTGACTCCTTCGAAACTTTCTATCGCTAAACTGTAAGAGGCGATTTTCCTATCAAAGACCTTTGCTTTTTTATCAAGTTGAATATCGTCCAAGTGTTTTTGTTCGCGTTATTTTCTTCCTTCATTGAGTAGCAAAGACCTTGAAGAACCTGGCCAGCCTTCATCCCTAATTTATGATATGCGAAAACGCGCGTGTCCTGCAACCAACTTTTTTATCCATCAGTCACGTGCCTTTTGCTCCAGTGGTGTTCCTCGTTAGGTACTTTCTCCCTTCTCTTTCCCTCCAGCCCACGCAACGAGCATACTCCACGCACCTTTCATCGAACTTCTCGACTGCCCATGGATTGACCCTCCTCGGCAATACTAATCAACACACTACCCCCTTCCCCAGTATTCCTTCACCATTCCACCGATTCCTGAGGTGAGAGCTTGTAGCCATACCATATGTACTAGAGGGGGGTCAATTGACATGGTTTTCTTTCTTAAATCACGATCTGTAGATGGGTAGAGCAACTTGTTTGTTCTCACAAAGGAACCATGCCCTTTCTTCCCTCCTTTCCTAATTGACGTCGGTTGTTTCATTGTCTCTCAATGCAAACCATAACGTTTTTTTAAAGATGAACCCGGAATCCTCTCTGTCAGGAAATATCGGAGGAACGTCAACTGTCTTTCAGAAACCCCGGCCTCTTCTAAAGACCTCGTCTTCTACTTTCACGACAGGAACCACGACCACGACCACGACCACGACCACCACTTTGGCGAACGCCACCAATACGAGTCAAGTAGTAGGAGCTATGGATTCAGTGACACACCACCATCATAGCAGCAGTGGCACTACCGCCGCTGTTGCCTCTGCCAACGTCTCAATGGTCGCCGCTACAACTCCTCTGACAACCCCCAACGTGGATCCTTTTCTCGAGCCTGTTATTCGCAAGTTTCTCAAGTCGGACAAGTTCCAACGCAAGATGAAGCCTCTTGTTCGTGCCACTTCGCTTCCAGGACGACAAAGTAATGTATCACTTTTCTTTCCATTTTTCACCTTCCTTCGTCCCACTGTTCTTACACTCGTTCTTCTACCGAGTCTCTTATGTCTGTATTCTTTTTATACGACGGTTTTTTTTCGAGATTTGTAGATCTGTATTTGTCATTAACCCCTCCTCCCCCCAAAAAAACCCATCTTAACTTTACTTCTCGTAGATTACAAGTTTCCCGCAGTGGATGGACTTTCAGCACAAGAGGTCAAGATGTGGAGAACCAATATTGTACAGGATGAGATGGCGTCCAACAACCCGTTCTGGACAGCACGTTGGATGAGAGTCTTTGGTGTTGCACCACGACTGGACGACAGCTTGCTGAAAGTACCGTGGATCAGATGCGAGAGGTAACAGCAGCATGGAAATATCAATACTGTGTCTCACACTCTCGAGCAAGAAAAAAAACGAGATGAACAATTCTTGGTTCTCTAGCAAAAGTCATTGGGAGAGATACTAACCACTGAGACCATGTTCAATCCTCTTTAGACCAACATCGGAAAGCGGATCAAAATCAAACTTGCCATTGCATCGTAAGGAGACGTATCTCACGTTGCGAGATGAGCAGAATCGCATGTGGGCTCAGGATAGGTAGGTGACATCCATTTTTTTTTCTTTTCATTATCTCAACCAGAAGGAGGGAGGTTGCAATGTCCCGCGGATTTGGTACACAGACTATTTTCCGGTTTGTGCTCCGTTTCCCCCTTTCTCGCCTAGTCTAAACTTCATTGGGTGGCTGTGAAGGATTTTTGGACCCTTATTTTTTTCTCTGATATTTGCTAAAATACATTCTTCTTCTCTTTCTTTTTCATAGTTACAATCTCGGTATTGAACATGCCCAGGCAGGAAGATTGGACGATGCCGTCAATGCATACTCACAAGCTATTCAAATTGATTCGAAATATGTCGAAGCATATATCACCAGAGGTTGCACGTATGTCAGTTTGTTTTGGCTAAAATGGAAGAGATGGAAAGAAAAGGGGGAAAAAAGTACATTGAGAAAGTATTATGACGCTGCCCAGTTTTGTCTTACCACCATGAATGACACACACTCTTTCTGCTGTTGAATATTTTAGACTTGCCAACCAAAACAAATTGAAAAGCGCCATCATGGATTTCCGGCAAGCATTAGTGTTGGACCCGGAGAATGTGTTGGCGAAACAATATCTTGAGACCACCACTATTCAATATGAGCAAAACATGCTAGTCGTAAGTTTGAAAGCACGGACCACATATTTGAACAAAAAAATCAAAAAAAATGTCTGGGTGCACGTATTCACGAGTTTCTCTCCCCCTTTCGTCTCCTCTGTAAATCCAAAGGCACCTCTCGACAATGGATATAATGGCATGGAGATTGACCCGGCATCATTGCTTGGTGGTGAAGCCGACCACCAAGGGGACGAAGCAGGCGCTGACAACACTACCGGCAATCAAGGAGCTGGAGGTGGTCGCTCACGTCGGAAAAAGAAGAAGAAACGCAATCGAGAGCGACGACAGCAGCAGCAACAACGTAGGCAAGAAGAAGAAGATGCTCAGAGAGATGCTAGTGGTCGACGAGGCCGGAGTAAGAGTCGGTCAAGGAGTCGGTCAAGGAGTCGGAGCAGGAGCAGGAGCAGGAGTAGATCACAAAGCCCTACTCATCGTGACCGCCATGAGCGCAGACATCGACAGGAAGATGATTCACGTCGGCGGGATCGTAGTCGTGATAAGAGCCAGCGTCGAGATCGGGACCGAGACCGGGATATCCGAAGTCGGGAAAGAGACAGGGATCGCGACCGGGAACGGGATCGGGAACGTGAACGTGATCGGGACCGTGACCGTGACCGTGACCGTGATCGTAACCGCGACCGTGATCGTGAAAGGGACCGTAGCCATGCTCGGGGACGTGATCGCGAACGGGATCGCGATCGTGGGGACCGATACTCACCAGTCAGGCGGGATTCTGTGCGCGGTGGAGATGTAGAGCGACGGTCACGATCAAGATCCAAGTCCAGGACACGATCCAAATCTCCCAGTGCCAACGACAAGAACGGCAACAACCTTAACAATAGCAGCACCAACGCTACAACGAACAACAGCAACAACGCCACCACCAATAGCGGCAACAGTAATTATCGCTCTTCTCGCAGGCGGAGCCGAAGCCCTTCTGCGGACCAACGAAAACAGTCTCGATCCAGATCAAGGTCCACGTCCAAAACGAGACCAGACCGACGAACTTCTCGTGGAGGAAGAGGCGGCGATGGAAGTAGAGGAGTTTCTCGCTCGACAACTAATAACAGAGAATCGCACACAAGGTCAAGATCGCCTCCAAGGCCAGCAAAGCGGATACGAGCTGGTTCAACCTCACCAAATCGCTCGCGTTCCAGGAGCCCATCGCGATCCAAGGATGCAGGCCATAAGGATGACGACCAGAGCAAGGAGCGCCAGTCGTCCAAGGAGGCGGGTACATCTCAACCACCTAAAGATACTAGTGACCACAAAGATAACTCTGTAAACACCAGATCTCGTGATCGCCATGAGAAAGATCCTGTCCGCCGCCATAGCATGGACCTGGACCATTCCCAGAACCAGAAGAGAGACTCTACCCTCGATACCCGCCGGGATGATGCTCGACAGGATCGAGACGACGATGAACGTCGCCGTGTAAATCGCAACAGCAGCGGTCGAGATCAAGGCGACCGTCGACACACCCATCACCGCTCGGCTAGCCCAGGCGACCGAGGTCGAGCACGGACTCGGACTCGGTCTCATTCACGGTCATTCCATTCGCGTTCTCGTTCCCGCTCGCGTTCACATTCACGTTCTCGCTCGCGATCACGATCCATGAGCCCGCGCCGTCGACAGAGCCTCAACGGCAATGGTGGAAGCAATGCCACGAACAATAATCAGCATAATAATAATAAGGGCAAGCGGCGGTCAGTGTCCCGTCGTCAACGGCGTCTCCAGAATCGAGGAGAAGGAGGAACTGGCGGCGGTGGAGGCACTGGTGGCGGTGATGGAGGCCATGGCGGTACCGCTAGCCGCAAGCGAGAGATTTCGCCTTCACCACCTCCTCAGCAACAACAGCAACCACAGCAGCAACAGCATTCACAGAGGCAAAACAGAAATCGAAAACGAGGTGGTGGAAGCAAGATCTCTGGGGCCAACTCAATTGAGGTCAACCCTTCTGCCCGTCGTAATATTGGAGGCGGCGGCGGTGGTGGTGGCGGTGGCGGTAGACAACAGATGCGAGCCTCTTCACCCTCTGGCGCTATGGAAGGTGCTGTCAAACGGCCACGAATGGATGCACACCGCTCGCGATCTAGATCACGGTCCCCGCAGGCGCCGAAGAACTGAAATTTTTAAGCCAAAAATGGAGGAGAATGCAACAATAAATGGATGGTGACTTAGATAACCAAAGAGTTTTGCCTTGCATGTTTAGTTTTTCGGCGGCATATCGGCACAGACCGAGTATATGTTGGTATCATGAGAGATAACGTGTCACATCCTTGGCATAATGTTGAACGTGCTCGGCTTGCACCTCCACTTTAGACTTTTCTATCTTCCCATTCATCCTTTTCTCAAGTTCCCAACCCTCAATTGCTTTTGGGAAAGCATTGGGCTGTTGCTCCAAGGCTGTTGCTTTGGGCATCAACTATTGTCTGAGTGCCAAATCCTTTACTGAAGAGTATTGTAGTGCGTAATGGCCTCGGATGATGCAGTACTAATCATTTGCCAAGGAGTTTGACCAACAAGAACACCGATATCAAGATCTTTCATCACGGCTATCATATTCAAAGAAGAAGCAACGAAGATCAATCGTGATCTACCCATTATGGCCATAGAAGAATACCACAGAGACACTCTTGAAGTAGAGTGATTTGACATTTTCGCCATATCTAGAAGCGAACCTCCTTGCTACGGCTCTTTCTTCCTTCACGCCAAAGCTATTCAGGATATTAGCAATGGCCTGTTGTTTGCTCAAACTGCAAATAGCCAGAAAGCCAGCGCTCTCCTTCACATATTTAACATAAATATTATGCCAAGTTGCCTTTGGGTACTTAATCAGACTATTGTTGTTGTCCTCTCCTCTTCGACCTCATAATCTATCTTGTAGAGTCTAGAACTGAGGCTATTTGGTGAGGCTGTGTCATAACTTGCAGCAAGCTGGCGTGTCAGTTTGCCATGTGAATATCTGGATTGGGCCATTTCGGCAAAAACTCGATGTGATAAAATAACTCGAGATGGTGTGTATGAGAGAAATAGGTGAACATGTGGATCCTACCAGTTTTTACTTTAATCGACCATCAAGAGGTGAATGATTTTCCAGAACTCTTCAGATGTGTTTTGAAAAAAAAAAAAAAAAAAACACTTTACACGCCTCCACATGAAGATTCTTTTGATGTCAAAGCAACTCATCTCTTTCGAATCACAAATAATGGATTATTTTTGTAGATGCTGGTGTTTTATTGTGAAAACGAGAAGAAAAAAAAACATAAAAAAGAAACAACAGAAAGAGAAATCATCCTTGGGGAGGAAGAATTGGGGCGTAAACAAAATCGCTTGTCTTTTTAGATGACTCTTTAGTTCGCGTTATCATCCTTGTTGCCGATGGCACCATAGGTACGCTGCCACAGCTTACGGATATGCGAACTCTCACCATCGTCATCACCACGGCGACGACCGTGGTCACGCTTCTTGCGGATAGCCTCAAAGAGACGGCGCTGGTCAGAAGCCTGGCGGCTCAGGCCTTCCCAGCGCAGCTTCGAGGCACTGACGAGAGGCTTGCGCTCCTCCTGGCCAAAACCGGCAGCCTCGTTGACGCTCTCGGGCACGACCGAGCTAGGGATCAAACGGATGCAGAGGCCGATGGGCAGCGAGAGCGAACCGATCAGCACAGTGATGAGCCACTGGTTGGCAGTGAGAGGCACCGTCTTGAAAGCCTCGCCACCAAACTGAACAATAACAAACTGACAGCCGATAACGATAACCTGGATGAGGAGGAAGAGCTTGTTGTGATGCAGGTTCTGGAAGACGTTGAGCGTGTCGTCGATGCGGCGGCAGTTGAGCTCGTTGAACACCTGCAGGAAGACGAAAGTGTTGAAGATCATGGTCTTGAGCACCTTGCGGTTGTAGTCAGTCAAAATCAGCTCACCGTCGACATCACGGGTCTCAAGCTTGAACAGGCGCGCGCCATAGTGGAGCAGAGCAAGGTTGATGGCAATCTGGAAAATAGCCTGGCCGATAATCATCTTCCACATGTTGAAGTTAATCAGTGGTGCACGGCGAGAGCTTGGCAGGCGGTTCAGAACAGCATCCGTTGGAGCCTCGGTGGCAAGAGCCAGGGCGGCCAGGGTGTCCATGATCAAGTTGACCCAGAGCAGCTGCACTGCCGACAGGACCGACTGGTTGTCCTCCGAGAACACAGCAGAAACAAA
>JAAAIY010000108.1:53120-95927 GCA_016098105.1 Actinomortierella wolfii
GCAAGCACAACAGCCGTCAAGTTGACCGTAAGCTGGAACTGCAAGAACTTGCGCACCGAGTCGTTGACACTACGACCCCAGCGAAGAGCCTTCATGATCGAGGTGAAGTTGTCGTCCATCAAAATAATTGCCGAAGCCTCCTTAGCGACCTCAGTACCAGCAATACCCATCGAGAAACCAACATCAGCCATCTTGAGCGAGGGACCGTCGTTCGTACCATCACCAGTCATCGCAACAACTTCACCGAGTTCCTGAAGACGCTTGACGACAATGGTCTTATCATGAGGGCTGCTACGAGCGAGCACCTGGAGACGCTTGACGGCCTCGGTCTGCTCCTCCTTCGACATGGCACGGAACTCAGGACCAGTCAGAGCCAGACCTCCCTTGATCAAAATTCCAGCATTCTTAGCAATAGCACGAGCAGTGTGGATGTTGTCACCAGTGATCATGCGGACGGAAACACCAGCCTTGGCAAAGGCACGAACAGTCTCAACGACACCAGGGCGAAGAGGATCCTGAATACCAACAACACCCATGCAAATGAGCTTCTGGTTAGGGGCCTCATCGTCAGAAATTCGCTTGAACTCGGAGCTAGAAACATCGCGGTAGCTGAGAGCAATGGTTCGGAGGGCTTTGTCGGCATAGAGCGAAATGATCTGGTCAAAGCGGTCACGGGCATCCTGGTTCAGGGGCTTAACCTCGCCTTCAAAGTCGAGGTAGTGTGTGCAGTTGCGAAGAACAATTTCACTGGCACCCTTGCAGTACAGACGATACTTCTCCTTGCCGCTAGGTGACTCAACAATGGTGGTCATAGCCTTGTTGAGGGAGCTGAAAGGGTAGACCTTGGCCACCTTGACGTCACCACGAAGGTTGCTGTAAGAGAAGCCAAGGCTCTTGCAAAAACCAAGAAGAGCAGTCTCCGTCTTTGAGCCAACAAATGCCAGGTTACCACGCTCGTCCTTGTCCTCAAAGGCGGTCGAATTCAAGCAAATACCCTCAACAATCAGATCGAGCACCTCGGGCTTGACCTCCTGCTTCCATGTCTTGGCCTCTTCGGGGCTCTGGAACGTAATTGAAGACAGCCAGCCCTCGACAACAGTCATCTTGTTCTGAGTCAGCGTTCCAGTCTTGTCTGTGCAAACGGTGGTAGCATTACCCATGGTCTCACAAGCCGAGAGGACACGGACGAGGTTGTTATCCTTGAGCATCTGAGTCGTAGCATAGGCAAGTGCGAGAGTCACAGCCATGGGGAGACCCTCGGGAACGGCAACAACAACAATAGTGATGGCCTGGATAACAATTCTGACCATGTCTGAGAAAATGGTGCTACCAGGAGGAAGAGGATCATCCGAGAGAGCATTCTGGACAAAGTACTTGACAATCAGCACGACCAACATCAGGATGGCAGCCGACATGCCAAGCTTGGCAATCGCTTCAGCCAACAGATCGAGCTTTTGCTGAAGAGGGGTTTCCTCAGGGGCATTCTCGCGCATGGCCATCATAGTCTTGCCATTGAACGAGTGCACACCGACTGCAACAACGAGCATGCGACCAGAGCCATCAAGAACCTTGGATCCAGAAAGCACATAAACGTTCTCGGTCGAGTCCTTCTTCACGGCATCTGACTCACCAGTAGCCGAGGACTCGTCGCAGGTGATGTTGTGGCTGTAGAGAATGATACCGTCGCACGTAAGAATGTCTCCTGGCTCCATCAGCATAACGTCACCAACCATAACATCCTTGACATTGATCTCCTGTTCGCGGCCATCACGAAGAACCTTGACGTTGCGATCGTTCTTCTTGGCATTCAGCTTACGGAACTGACGTTCCTTTTGATAGTCGTTAATAGCGTTCGTAAAGACCACAGCGGCGACGGCGACGAGGATGGCGGTACCCTCAACCCAACCGACGCGAGGCTCGCCTTCCTCATGGTGGGGACCGTAATCCTCGTACAAGCTGACACCGAGGGAGACAAACGCAGCAATACTCAGCAAAACTGTATTTGGTAGAGAAAGAATAAATCACACAGATTGAGTAAGCAGCTCCGGGACAATATGCAGGGTACAACCACAGTACACCAAAACAAAATGGAGCTAAAAAAATTACATACTCAGAGTGCGATCGTCGTAGGCCTCCTTCACCAATTGCCAGAAAGACTTGCTCTTGACATCGGGAAGAATCTGGACACGAAATAAAACAGCATAGCAGCGGGAAACAAGGCATCCAACGTGGGAGAATGTAGAAAAATAAGATGGAAAAAGATGAGTATACATTCATGTGCAATTACAACCAATGATAGAGCAACGAACGGTCGGCTATGCCAATGACCCCTGCTATCTCTCTTTCCCCCTCCTCTCTTGCTCTATTTCCCTTTTCATCCACAAAGCAATAAAGATTAACGACTGGAGGGCCTGGACAAGGAAGAGGGAAGCAAGCGGGAGATGCAGTGTGCCACACTCTACTCCCACACCTCTCGACGCAAGGCCCAGCCCAACCCAGCCAAATGTGCAAGAATCCCCTTTACATTAGGGCTCTCGAAAACACACACCCGGTAATTCTCTCAGGGTATATTTAGTATTTAGTGTGTCTGACCGTTTATCCCCTCTATCATTTCATATCGCATTGATGACGATTTGGTCCTAGCCAGAAGGAAAAAAGGCTCACCTTCCTTCATTTCCATGACGGCTCTTCTCCCTCTTTTCTTCAAAAATTTTTTGGACCTCGCGTCACATCGCGATCATGCCCCTCGTGCGAATGCACGTCTGTCGCTTTCTTGAAAATGGCTGAACCCACAGACCCTTCTTTTTTCACACTCGCAGCAAATTCCCTCCCCTGTCCAATGTGTGGTTCAAAAGTACCAAGATGATCCAGTTCGCACAGCATTGTCATGTTTCGGTTCCATCTATGTTTGCTATCTTCCCACATTCCCATAAGCCTTCCCACCTCCCTTCTCTCTCTCCCTCTCTACCCACTCCATATGTGTGGCGATAGACTTACATTACGGCCGAACGCCTTGGCACGAGCCTCGAATGGCTTCTGAGAGTGTCCAGTCGTACCCTCAGGGCCTGCCTCATCCGACTGGAGACCAACCTTCGGGTCAACTCGCAATGCCTGGCAAATCTTATCAATGCCACCATATTCGCTGGGCAGACGCGGGTTGGTGGGGTCAACGAGCGGAGCGAGGTCATCAATTGACATGCCAAAACCGCCAGCGCGGCTTTGGTGGTGGTTGGAGTTCGCCTGCGACGAACTGTTGCCGAGCAAAGGCTCGTTCTGTTGAGGATCGTGAGCCATCTCCTTGGAAGGGGGGAGGGGAAGAGATACTGTTGCCTACTCTAGTAACAAACTCGAAAAATAGACAATATTTCCCTTTCGATCTCTTTCACACGTCTATCGACAAAAAGATAGAGAGTTGAAGACGGTAATGTGAAGGGAGAGAAGAGAAGGAAGGGAAGAGAGTGAAGGAGTAGCGAAGGAGAGGAATGTGGGTGGAAGAAAAAGAAATGAGAAAAGAATTGATTCGAGCTCTTTTGTAGAGCTCAGTTTGTGTGCAACTGTGTTTACCCGCGGGTGTCCCGTTGATTCAAAAACCAGCCCCAAAGGTCCAAATTGGCCATGGCTGAGTCCATGTCTCGCACCGCCGCTCTAAAATGCACTCTCTAGCCAATGCAGCTCGCCTTTTTAGTACTTTCACTTTTTGGACCATAAAACACACCATCGCTATGGAGCGCTCCAAGACTCGCCGCTGCTTGATCATCAGCTTCTTAAAGGAAAAAAATAAACGGGAGCATCATCAGGTTGAGCGCCATGGGTAAGACATCATATTTTCGTATAATTTAAGACGGATACACTGAAACTTCATTGTTCGGATGAGGCCACTAAGATGTGGCGACCTGGTTGATTGGGTGAGCTGCTCTTGGGAAGGATCGTCTAGAAAAATGTTTATTGTGGATACATCAACCGGGTATCTACTGTTCAAATACCTTATACTCGCCACATATCGCCACACTACGATTCAAAAACGTGATAGAATCATATGGACCCTCGAACTTGGCTGAGGAAGCGCAGTTTATCGTATGCTCATGACGGCGTAAGAGCATTCACAAAGCCACTGTCTCTAAGGACTAAAGATAATCGGCTTTGGCCATCAAAAGTTCTCATGCTCTGCAGGAGTTGTACTACGCTCCATGTTTTTCTAATTGGTGCTTTCTTGTTTCTTAAACGCAAGAGAGACGTGATGCAGGGTGCAATTGCCATGGGATATGATGGAGCTGGTGAAGTCCAGGGTAGAGATTAGAATGACAAGCCGTGTACAGTCCTTATTCGGCTCAAGGATCAAGGGAAATCAGATCACATAATCTTGTGGCAGTATTGTCCAAAAAGCCAATCTACTTACAAAAGATCAATTTGTAACCCTTGAAGCATTTTGCGTCTCCATCTTGCGGTTCAAGGTTTTCTTATATGCAGTGGAAACAAGAGAGATCATGAAGAGCATGCTAGCATCCATGCTATATTACTGTTAATTGCCAAAGTACTTATTAACCTTGGTAACTAAAGTACCACGAATGGGATATGTACACAATGCTGTTAGTATACCAATGAATGCAAGTGGAGAGGAGCAATTGCCGCATCAAAAAGATAGACTTTCCAGTCCTTGGTCGCCCCACTCCCATGGACAACTTTGAAAGTACAATTGGAGATGGCGTCTGTCAGCCATGCCATGTGGATATCATAATTTGATCTTCCTTTTATAATTGGCCATGAGCAGAGGCTGTTCAACCTTGTCCTTCTTCTCACCCTCAACCCTCTTTTCCTTTTGCGAGAACCGATGAGGCTGCCAACCGAATGCATCCTTCACATTCTCTCATTTGTCCCAGTGCGATGGCATTTGTCCACTTTACATTCACTTCTTCTAGTGAACTCTGATTTCGCACACGCCGTCCTACCTATTCTCTATGCTGACCCATACAAGACACTACAACAGCACCATGCAGCTACCCAAACACCTACAGCCTGGCGCTGGAAGCGGCTGTTCCAGACCTTGGTTGCTTGCATCAACACATCGAGTGCTTTCCGTGGCCTTGCTCAGGAAACATCGGCAGCCATCACTCCCACCTTATTACCGATTATCCGCCGTGTCCTATGCCGTCTGGCTAGCACATCAAGGAGTTCCATCAACTACTTGGATCATGTAGCTGTCCACTCATTTTATGTTGAAAAATGTGGGTTAGACAGTCCTTTGACACTGCATCCTTGGGTTGAGCTTAAGTCTTTGTCCGAGACGCTTCAGCAAGACTTCATTGCGGCCCAAAAGGTGATCTCAAGGTGGATTAAGTACAGCCTTCTCAGTAGTCGTCACCAATCAGTCTGCGCCATTGGGTCGTCGCGTAGCCGACAGACATTCTTTTGGCCCTCAATAGCGTTCTGGACCGAGCCGCTGTCACGGTCACCTTCGTCCTCTCTGCAACATATGGTCATGTTTCCTCACCTGCAGAGCATCGAACTTCGATCCATCGAGCCCGAGTCACAACAACATTTGCTACAGTTTGTGCAACAACACCAACAAGTATATCCAGGCATGCTGTCCAGACTAGGAATGGCGGCCCGAACCTTAGAGCATGATTTTAGCATAAAGTTGCTTCAAAGCTTTGGCGAGGGTCTTCGCGATCTGGAGTTGTACAGCTGGCCTTACCACATAAACCTGTTACGGGAAGGCGGTCCGATCACAGCACCAGAGAAATTAAAACGACTTGTCCTTCCTTCCAACATGCACCCACTCAGTGATTTTGACAAGTATCTATTCCTGCTCGAGCGGCTCGAGACATTGGTGGTCACGGTTGAGTCGATACCAATTTTCAAAGACGCGAGAGAACGCAAGCTTGCGCAGCGGGCACTGCCGCTTCGCCGCCTCCGCCATCTGACTCTCAGGTCGGACACCACACCTTCGGATATCAGATCCACCATCGAGGACGCCATTATCACCTTTGGAGACACGCTCGACTCGCTTTCCATCGAGCCATCGTTCATCTCATTCACCCACGAGGAGAGGATGTCGTGGGCAGAACCGGAGGTTTTCCGGTTCGATACCTCTGCTACCGAGGCAGGGGTGACTTCAATGTGGGCGCCGTTCCAACCTACCCATGAGGTCACACTGGACATCGGTCACGGTCAAGGGATGGGACCAATGACGATGGCATTCATGGACAACACTATACCCAACCTGCTATGTCCTCGGCTGACGCACGTTGTTGTGAAGACATTTTTACCTGCACTAACGATTCTCCACTTGTCCGACACGGCAGCCTTGAATTTCAGCATGTGGTCCCTGGCAGCATGCCCAGCACTCGAGTCGCTGACGTTGGATATCTCGCACAGCTATCGGACCTTGCATACACATGACATCGAGACTTTATTAGGCAGGACAGGCAACTGGTCCATGTGCTGCGTCCCCAACCTACGAGAGCTGAACTTGCGCGGCCCCTGGCGCATATCTTATCGAACACTCAACGCCATGGTCACCCAACAACAAGTGGACGTTGTATCACCCCACCTTCCAGAAGGGACCTCAGCAGCCCGAGCGGTGGCGTCGAGCCACCACGGCAAGGCGGCGCGAAGACTCCCTCTCAGAAAGCTGCGGGCGCTGGATGCGAGCGGCGTACAGGCGATGACGGCAATGGAAATTGGCCGTCTGGTGAGCAAGCTACCGTCACTCAGAGAGGTTACAGTGGCTGTCCGAGCAGACGAGATGGCAAATCTCAAACTGTGGATGACACAACACGGTGATAAAGTCGACGTGAGGTGCACTGTTCGAGAGTATGAGTCTGAGTATGAGAGTGTCGTATAAAAAAGAAGCGACTTCAAAAACCTCGTAAACAAATAAAAATTTTTGAAGTTGTGACCGAAAGTTAGAGAGGGCGAGGGGGGACGGCGTACTAAAAGGTGTGCAGGGAGTGTATTGAATGTTCTTCCTCTACCTCAACTCTATCAAAATGGTGCGCATATTTGCAGTTGATCCATCCATCCTGCATCATACCCATCCATCGATTATATGGGGCGTTCACAACTTGGAAGTGACCATCTTGCATGCACAGCTGCTTCTCTCAGGAACCAACTCTATCCGCCAACTCATTCCTGGATACACCATCGCTCGTCGCCGTTCCTCTCACACTTTTCTCAGAGATCGGCACTTTGATTCTATGAAACTGAAGTAGAGGCATCACGATCCACTTGGTCGTTCTTTGTCTTAGTCAGGGCGCAGGATGGGAGAGTCTGTTGTTATGCTTTCTTGATGGCCAACTGCTGAACAGTGGAGGGAAAACGAGGACTGGATTCAACACCAACACAGAACCATCCGAACCTAGGGACCACCACAGTTACATCAATCACACAAAGAGGCCCTATTGTTTCCGACACACTTTGGTCGTGGCGAATTGCTGATTCAACGCCAGCCTTACTCTACAACTGTTTCTTTGCTTGGCAACAATCACTGGCTGGAGTGCTTGTCCTCAGAGCTTCTTCAGGATGACGTGACTTTGGGTCAAAGAGTGACTCCATCCTGGCTCTGTCAGTTCATTCTAAGAACGATGCTGGAACATCTGGTCGTAACAGCAGCAACAACTTATTTTCAACACGATGGCCTACTTCAACGCCCTCACTTTGGATGTCACAGTTCAGGAAGAGAAGCAGATTCGCAGCGATGACGGAGACGCCCTGCTCCCACATACACTCTTCGTCTTGTCTATTGACTATATGACTTTTGACGTTGCTGACAAGCTTTGTTCGACAATCTTTGTCCACCCTTTCTTATACCCGACTTTTTTTAGGCTGACGATCACCACGATGATGCTGCTGTCGATGTGAAGAAGAAGAGAACCTTCCGCAAGTTCTCTTACCGTGGCGTTGACCTCGATAAGCTTCTGGACCTCTCCTCTGAGGAGCTGATGGACCTTGTCCACGCTCGTGCCCGCAGAAGATTCACCCGCGGTCTCAAGCGCAAGCCCATGGGTCTCATCAAGAAGCTCCGTCAGGCCAAGAAGGAGGCTGCTCCCATGGAGAAGCCCGCTGTTGTCAAGACCCACCTCCGCAACATGATCGTCGTCCCTGAGATGATCGGCTCCATTGTTGGCGTCTACAACGGCAAGACCTTCAACCAGATTGAGATCAAGCCCGAGATGATCGGCCACTACCTCGGTGAGTTCTCGATCACCTACAAGCCTGTCAAGCACGGTCGTCCCGTAAGTCATTTTGTCCTTTTTTTATATCTGTGGTTGTTCAAATTTGAGATATTTTCAGGTGTTTTTTTTTTTACTTTGTATTTTTTACTAATATGACTCGTATGTGCTTCTTTTGTTCTTGTTGCCAATGTATAGGGTATCGGTGCCACCCACTCTTCCCGTTTCATTCCCCTCAAGTAAAGGACTGGATTGTTCGGCTACTTTGAAAATAAATCTCAGTGGACGCTTGTGCACTTTGAATACCGATCTCCTTTTGGTGTCTTTTGGTGTCTTTGTCATATTTCTTTATTTGCTCTATTGTCTAGGGTCGTGTTTTTTAGGAGTGTTTTCCTATTTTTTGTATATTATCATGCAAAGGACAAATACAAAGGTTGCGTGGAGACTGGTTAGACTTAACACGTTGACATCTTTAAGCATGCGGCATACTTTCTGGTGCCCATATCTCACTACATAGTTTGAGATCTGTTATTTCATGAGCATACATGACACCTTAGATACATTAGTTACAATGGCTAAGATAGTTGATCAATTCTTCTTGTGGTCTTCTAACCACTATCACATACACAGTCATGCAAGGGATGAACAAAAAAGTTTTTTTGGTTGAAGGGTTTCCTCCGACTATTTTTTTTATTTCTCACACAAGAGACATTTTTTGTGCAATACTAGAAAAATGGCCTTTCGTGGATGTCAGAAGACAGAGAATAAAAGCAGGCAAGTTTTCTGATGTACTTAAATTATTTAAGCATCAGTCTTGGCAGCCTTGGAGCGGTTCTTGCGATCCAGGAGGGCCTGGCGGTCCTTGTCCATGTGGATCTTGGTGATGACAACCTTCGAGGGGTGGATGCCGACGGCAACGGAGGCACCGTTGGCCTTCTCGCGGTTGACGCGCTCAATGTGGATGACCCACTTGCGGCGGTAGACCTGAACGACCTTGCCCTCACGGCCCTTGAAGTTGCCGCGGACGACCATAACCTCATCATCCTTGCGGATGGGGATCGAGCGGACCTGTTGAACATAACGAGAATAAAACAAAAATGTCAAGGTTAGAAACATCAAGTCTGGAAGGTAAGGTGAAAAAAATAAATGAAAAGATCCCATCATTTCTCCTCAAAAAAAGGGTATGGAAAAAGGTGAAAGAGGGAAGCCATATCTCGCTTTTTTGTCCGAGGATTGGTACGCCGTGAAAACGAGCCCCAAAAAGTGAATAACTGTTGCTTTTTGAATAGCGAAGAGTCATTACCAATTGAAGCTACAACCCTAACGGTCGTAATCCCAACCCTAATATGAAAAACAACTCGCATCGTCCCCCTCTTCCCTCCCTTCCTTGGTCTGTTGCACATGGAAGAAAAGTCTGGACTGCAAAAGAAGCAAGACTCAAGAAATAATGAACGAACGCTCGGGTAGCAGGCCCATAGACAAGGATCCTTTGAACTGACAATGTCTCTCCATGAATACGACTGATGTAACGGCTGGTCGATATTACGTTTGCGATGCAAGATTCCTCGGGGCAGAGACCCATACCTCCTTCAATGAAAGATATGGCGATCTGACAACGACCTCTTCATACGAAGAAGTGATACCAAGAAAATCCTGCATTGATGCCAACACCCTGTGAAAGGCAACCACTCGCCAACAAAACAAACGTAATATCGTCCAAGCAGTCGTCGGTATCCAGTAGAAGCAACATCAACAGATCAACAAAGGAAACGAGTCCGCCTAACATCCCTCGAGCTACAGCGTTCTTCGAGTTCTTGAGACCAACGACTTCTCGACAATCCAGCCATGTTCTCTCTTCCAGGAATCAGACGGCGGAACGGAAGATAAGATTGGTAACAGAGGAAAAGGACAGAGATATGACAAGGGAGCAACGATAGGTTTTGGCCATCGACAAAAGGCAGTGTATCCACCTTTGTCAAACAGAAACCGATCGTTACTCGCCATTGCCCCCACTGGTCTTGAAAATCAAAGGGCACCCCCGACCGCAAAACTTACGCTGTGCTTCTCCCGGAGCTCCTTGGAGAGGGAAGCGCTCATAATCTTACGACGAAGATCAGAGGGAGCAGAAAAGTGGGCCTTTCTGCTCTTGCGGCGGGAAGAGCTGACATCTAAAAAGTCCAAGAGAAGTGCGTTGAGTCAGTCCCTAGACTCTCAGATATTCCTTTCTGCATAAACGGTGGTGACACTCGCAAACAAAAGTCTCCTTTGACTGGGATAGTTGGTGAGCGCATATTGACTTTCTAGTATCGCAAGTGTCTATCCCACGAGATGGCGATGACAAAAGCTGAACCAACGATGCATCCAGTCCCTCTCTCCGAGTCGTAAAAGCCAAAGCTGATTTCGCCCTCCTCTAGTTCGTTCTTGAAGGAACAAGTGAACTGGACAAGTCTGAAAATGAACCCTGCACTGATGTCGACTTCAGAAAAGGCCTGAATGAGGGAATCAACTGTCCGATAGCCCTTGTGACGATAGCTGTGCCCGGAATGACGAACCCAAGGACCCTGGTAGCCAATCTAACGTCTGTCAATCGACCCGATTGCGAGTGCACCACCGATGGATGGATAAAAGCCGCCGCCTGTGATGGATGGATTACCGGCGGAGTAGGACACCATTCTGGATAAGATTCTGATGAAAGAGGAGGAGCACAACTGTTCGCCTAGCGCCTGAGACTTTATTTTTTGGCCAATCTTCAAACAGTCACGATCTCTCGATCCGGACCTACAAGGCACGTCTTAGGAATTTACTCACCACGCCCCACCAGCCTGAAAAGACTCCTGTAGTCCTCTTTAGTTATTTACAGATTTTTATGGAACCTTGGAAAGAAAACAAGAACTCTCACTTTGGTGGGTATTCTATGGATATTCTCTTGCAGAACTCTTCCTCGTTCTCCCTGGAGCTTCATTTATACCAACTCTCCGTGCCTCTGTATCTTGCCTATCTTACTATGCATGACCATGCCATAACTTCATACATTCCCGTAGCCTATCCAGATTCCAAGATTGATACAGAAGTCATTGTATCGGCCATATGATAACGCCTCTTCGACCAATTTTTAACCCAACAAGCAAGTGTAAGCCTTGTAGGGAGCGTGGTCTAAAATGGTGTTACATAACCCCTGCAAATCAAATACATAAAAAATTCGCAGTCCATTCTAAACAAACTTGGAAAAAAAATAAGTGATGCAAAGCACTAGACTCCAACCAACCCTACATCACTATGCCTGCTGCTAAAGAGTCATCATCGCCATTCGGAAAGCGACTTGCTTCCAGTGGTAGGTTTTGAAAGATAGATATGCACAAGAAAAATCCCTATATATGTTCAGTTATACGACTTTTTTTCTTTATTTCTAAAACTGTTATATATTACTCCTTTACTTCTTCACACTAGACAAGAAAGTAAGAGACAAGGCTGTCAAGGCACTGAAGAAATGGGTCTCTCACAAGAAAAGCTTCACTGACCTTGAGGTCATGAAGCTCTGGAAGGGTCTTTTCTACTGTATGTTTCGTGTGTCTTCATTTGAGTAAATACGTGACCCTTTACTGGATATGATCAGGAACGATGAGGATCAGATTCTGACTGCCCTTTTTTATATAATCCTTTTTGTTCCTTGGCGTTTATATCTGCTGGGGAAAATCATAGGCATGTGGCTGTCAGACAAGCCAGTGATCCAGCAACAGCTTAGCGATACCTTGTCATCTCTCGTTATTCGCGTGCCTCGGGAGGCCGTTATGAAATTTATTTCCGCTTTTTGGGAAACAATCTGTGCCGAATGGAATAACATTGATCGCTTGAGGTATTTGTTTTGTTCAAACTTATCAGTGTTTCCGAGAAGACATTGAAGAAGGGACTAAAGCCGCTATTGTCCTCATGTGTCTATGATATGATTCGCCTCTACCTACTGGTCGAAAACTCACTATATCCTCTCCTCAACTTTGGGTATTCATTTTTCATATATGATGCTTTTAGAATGGATAAATACTACTTCCTGTTGCGTCGCTTCATCTACTACTCTTTCAAGATGCTCAAGGAGAACAACTGGGACTTGGAGATAATTGAGGAATACACCACTTTGATGATCAACGGACCTCTGAAGTACGTTTTACCGAGAAAATGTCAAAAAAAAGAAATCCATGTTTTGGTTATGAAGTTTGGATACACTTTAATAACCTTTGCTAACATTTTAACGGCTATTACCCTTTATTTTTACCTTGCTTTATATAGTGCTACGAGCAAGAAGGTTCCTGACAGCATCCGATACCATATTATTGAGATTTACTTGGAAGAACTGGAGCGGAATGTCAAGCCTGAAGAGTCGGGAGAGGTTCCCTCGGCACACTTGCTGGAACCCATGTTCCACCTGCTGGGTCATACCATCAACAGCATGGTCTTCAAAAAGGTCGCTGAGGAGATTTTTGAGGCCATCTTAAGAAAGACAGGTAGGTCCTTTTGGAGACTTTGGCAGTATCCTAGTTGGAGCACAAATATGAATGAGCCAAGGTAAACTAGGAATACCCGGTTTTATATACTCACACAAATTCCCCCTCCCGGATCCGAACTTTATATATTTTTTTAATTTTAGCTGAGGCCGATGGCGACGACGAGGATGAAGACGAGAATCTCACAGTGTTCGATCAAGACGATGAGGATGATGAGGAAGAGACAGAGGAGACAGAGACCAAGGACGTTGAAATGGCTGAAGAGGACGATGAGGAAGAGGAAGATGAGGCAACACAACAGGATAACAAAGAGACAGAAGAGGTCCAAGGAGCAGCAACAGACACGGTGTTTGACTATGACCTAATTGGCATCAAGAAACGGTTGTTTGCCGTTGGTGCTGACAAAGAGACGGTGGATCAGAACCGCCGTAAGGTCTATACTCTGTATCAAGCATACCAGGACTTTTGTCCGCTCGATGGAGATGAAGAGGATGACGAGAACGAGAACGAGGCATCAGAGGACGAAGAAGACGACGAGTAAAAAAATCATTCTTTGGTCGTCAACGCCATTGCCACTTCCGCTGTTATGCTTCAATAAACATCATATTTTTTGCATCTCTTGTTCATCAAAACACGGCCTCTTACTATGATATGCTTCGTGATGAGAATAGCTTCACTTAGTTGGACTGCAACCCACCTTTGGCTTGACCACCATCGATTTCCAAAAATGGGTCGCAATTTTTGTCATGTGAGACACCTTGTTTTAAGCTTTTCGATTGCGCAGTGCCAGTGAGTCTTGTTCGTTTTGGATGAAGTGTACACACCTTACAGTGAAAAAAAAAATAAAAATAATAAAGAAAGAAACGATTATCTGGCGGAAAAACAAGAAATAGGACCACATTATCTTGTTGATATAGTCAGCTCGTCATCATAGGATCAAAAGAGTCAACCTCACCTCATTGTTGGATGAAAACATGAAGAGAAATAAACAAACACAGGTTCTATACTCCCTTTTTTTTCTCTCTCTTCCCACTCATACCACAAATTTTTCTCCTTTTTTCAGAGTAGCTCCCGAGTGAATATTACTGCCGATAGGACGTGTAGAATAACAATAACAACAATGGCCATTAGGAATTATTGACCTAAGATTCGAAAGAGTAAATCGTGGCTACGTGTGGTTCTAAATCGACTAGTTTTGTTGACGACTTTTATATAGAAGGAGGAAGTAGAGATGATGATAGTGAATTTTTATAAAGGTCGACAAAAGCATCAAAAGGCGGTAGACAGCTGTATCCAGTGTACATACATGAGAATTAAGCAGCCCACCCACAGTGTCTTATCAGCAGCAACAAAAGAAAGGCTTCCTTTCAATCTGACGAAACTTGTTGGGGCATGAATAGCCCAGTTTGTTTTTTCGCGAGCATTCCCCAACTCGACAGCAGATGGAATTTTCACACCTCCCTATTTTCCCTTCCTCTCATTTATGCCCTACAAGGGAACACTAAGGTGAGTAATGCGTGCGCCACATGCATAAGCAAGATATGCAATATGCAACCAGAGTAGTAGTAGAAAAGTATTATTATTGAACATTAGGAGAAGTAAGTAAAAGTAAAGAGATATAAAGAAAGAACATGCAGAAACAAAGAACGTGATGAAGAGCTATCGGTGAACAAAGTCAGACAAGAACGTATAAAACTTGGCAAGGGAGCTACATGTAACTGCACAACAGGAAGAATTAAAGAAAAAAAAAACTAGGCACGGAGAACTAGTAGAACGCTAGAACAAACGCCCCATCGGTATATAGGACGAAATGGATGTAATGGTCCATTCTCAGAGGCGCCGAGGGGTGAGACGCATACGCTTGTTCCGGTCCAGTGTTTACCATGTGCTGCTTGGTGTCTTTTTTTTTCTCTTCATGCTCCTACTGAGTTTCACTGGTCATGCCTAAAAGAGCAGTCAAGACAGATGCATGGTTACGTTTTCGGAGAAGGGGAGTAGGAAAATTGGTGGGGTGATGGGAACACAAGGCAGGGGTTCATGGTTACAATATTCAAGAGCCCCCGTCAAGACATAGTCATCCATCCAGTAGGGAGAGCGACGTATATACAAGAGTAGGGATCATGTTGCCACGAGCGTAAAGAAAGTCGCGTCCATTCCGGGGCGAGCAAGAACATGCACAAAAACAGGAGTCGTAGCAAGGGGTGTTGCCCGCCGAAGAAGGGAAAGGCGTAATGATGATGGAGGAGCGAAGACAAGGGGAAAGGGAGGGAAGGGGGGAACCCGCAGTAGGGGAATGAAGAGCGTGATCACGATGTCCGTGGTAGTGGTGGAGATGGTGGTAGAAAAGGGTTCATTGGTTGGATGGTTGGTTGGTGGTTGGTTAGTTGGCGAGTAGATGGGCAGAGTTGCCAGACATTTAGAAGTATAGGATAAACAATACAAACAAAGAGAAACGAGGCGAGGTCAGCTTTCGGAACAAACACGGCGTCTCTCAGCATAGCACTCCTTCGCTCTTCTCCCTCTTCTCCCCCATGTCAAGTCCATGTGTATTCTCCCGCCACTGCCTGCCTTGTCAAGGCCCCATCAAGCGACCTGTATCTGCACACGAACAGGCATGACGGGACCGTTGCAAGAGACGAACGGAGAAACAACACCAAAATAAACCATTGGGAACCAAGGGGGTAGAGAAAGATAGAAAGGGAAAGAAGGAAGGAGAGGGAGAGAGGAAGGAGAACAAGTCAATGTGTATGCAAGGTGTACCGTGTACCGTACCGTACCTTCTGAGCGGAGAAATAACCAGCCGTTGTCGGAGGGAGCGTGTCGCGGCACATGAGCTTTTTGTGTCTCGCCCTCGCTATAGCCTTTTGTGATTGTCTTGCCCTGAACTCCGTCCGCCGAATATGTTCTTCACGCCCTTGATTTCCTCGAGATGATGAAAAAGGGTTGTGCTATTTTGCGTGGTCTTTTTTTGTGCGTTTTTGATACAGATAGGTGTACAGATGGGAGCGCGTGTCTTTTTCATTTCTCTACTTGGCGGCAACAGCAGTCTCCTCAACGACAATCTCTGTGTTGACGGGCTCGGGGGCATCGAGGACAGGGGCACCCTCCTTGGCAGGTGCTGCAGGAGCGGCCTCTTCCTTGGTCTCGGCAGCCTCGGGCACTGCTGGAACAGCCTTCTCTGCTGGCTTCTCGGCAGCCTTCTCTGCCTTCTCCTTCTTCTTGAAGGGGTTGATCGACAGGCGCTTAACAAGCTTAGCAGTCAGAGGCTCGTCCTTCTTCTTCTCTGGCTCAGCAGCAGCGGGAGCGGGAGCAGCCTCCTCAGCCTTCTCGGCCTTCTCAGCCTTCTCCTCAGTAGCAGGGGCAGCCTCCTCAGCCTTGGTCTCCTCGACAGCGGGAGCAGCTGGAGTCTCAGGCTCGGCGGCAGCGGCGGCAGGAGTGGCATCAGCAGCAGCGGCAGTCTCGGCAGGAGCAGCAGTCTCCTCCTTGGTCTCCTCTGCCTTCTTATCGGCGGCCTCAGTGGCGGCAGCCTCATCAGCAGCGGAGGAAGTGGCAGCTGGAGCCTCAGCGGACTCGCTTGCCGATGAGGTGGTGGCCGACGACGACTGCTTGTCGTGCTTGGACTTCTTCTCCTTGGGCTCGGTCAGCTTCTTGAGGTTCTTGCTCAGCTTAGAAAAGAAACCGCCCTTCTTCTTTGCGGATCCGTTGGAGACAGGAGGAGAGTCTGTGGTGGTGGCATCGGCAGCAGCTTCAGCAGCAGGGGTCTCAGCCTCAGTAGCGGCGGCAGTCGCCTCGGCGGCAGCCTCCTTGGGAGTTTCCGTTGCAGCTGGCTCATCGTGAACAACTGGTGCGTCCGATGGCTCGACCTGGGTAGTGAGGGTTGTCGACTCAGCAGGAGCAGACTCTGCCGCAGGGGCAGTCTCTTTAGCGGGGGCCTCAACAGCGGGGGTCTCAGCAGCAGGGGTAGCCTTGGTCTCCTCAACAGCAGCAGGAGCAGCAGCGGGGGTCTCAGTGGCGGGAGTGGGTTCGTGATGATCAGTCATGGCTGGATAGGTGATGGATGATGGGTGATGGCTAAGAGAACGAGTGGGAGTGAGAGTTAGAAAAGTGTGTGTGCGATAGAAACGTAGAGAGAAAAGAAGTGAAAGAAAGAAAGGAAAAGGGAAAGAAAGAAAGAAAGAAACAAAGAAGTAAAGGAAGCAAGTCGAAAAAAAGGATGGCAAGACAGAAAAACAACGACGCCTGCACATTGTACACACTGGCACACAAAACATTCAATCGCACAATGTTAACAGCAACAGGGTCATAGAGGTACACAAAACAACAAAAGAGCACATACACAAAAAAAAGGTTTTTAGAGCTATCCGCACCCATGCACAAGAGCAAAATGAGAAGAGACGCAGCGGTATCGACAAAATTGGGGGGAGAGGAAGAAACAGTATTGATATTGCCATCCATGTCCAACCCACCTCCCCCCTCCGACCTCCTCTCCCCTCCATTCAATAGGAGTATATTTGTTTTAGGGTAGTGAAATTTTCAGCTGTGAGCAATTCAACCTCCTATTCAATCCAACAAGAAGCTGAGTCTGCCGCTTTTCGACATCGCCCACTCTGTCACTTGCACTCAACTCTTCAAGTCAACAGAACTGGATGGTGTAATCACAATACAAACAGTTGTGATGCTTACTGCTTCGTTTCTTGTCTCCGGCTTCCAGCCCTGGTGAAAAAAAAAACATAGAAAAGCTTCTTTTTTTCCTCTCTCTCCTCATTAAAAAGCTTCTCCTTTAACATGTACCAACTCAGAGGCTCCTTAACTTCCTTGGATCCTATCAGCATATAACATCAACCACAGAACACGATGAAGCCACACATCCCTTCCTTCTTTGGGTTTTTGTCTAACTCTCAGCTGATCACCATCACTGCGAGGAAGGACGATCGATGGAAACGTAGATTTGGAGGGTAGAATGAGCATGCGAGGGGGGCATGTCGGGGGGGGGAGGACACACCATGGAAACGCACAGCTTGTTATGTGTAGACTTGAGTGAAATGATTTGTGGATATCCTATCAAACCCTCCTGTTGGCTATACTAGCTCTAATTTTTGCAAAAAAAAAAAAATAACCATGTCTATTTCACTCCTCAACTTAAAGCTAGTGTGGTATATGCTGTTGGTGCTTGTATTTCTTGATTCCATGATAGGTCAGCGGAGGGAACAGAGTAGAGCGTTATACATGCACTACCTGGCCGCAATACATGGCCCTATCAAGAGGCCATTGCCCTGGTGCCAAAAAAATAACAAGAGCTCTCTTTTTTTAGGAGCTTCGGCTAACTGAAGGAGTGAGCTATTGGAATATCGCACTATCGATGCTGTAGTTCATTTCTTTTGAAGGACAGCTTTTTTCCATTTAGCAACTGAGCGCACGCTTTCCATATCTTTTTTTTTGATTTTATGCCTGCAAATGAAGCAGCCACTTGCAGTTTGCGACATGCCCAACAGTCTATCAACGGAGAAAGATGTCTTGGCTTAAGTGAATGCATGTATTGTATTTCTCATGTCATGTACCAGAACAGATTTCTAGTTTAGTCTAGACAAGAAAGGGCTTGTTACAGACAGATAAGAGACAGTGCAAGCCAATCGACAGTTGTCCTAGATAAGAGAAGTTGAGTGAAAGGAGAAAGGGCAGGCAGGATAAAGAAAGAGTGCACAGGACACATTGTTTGAATTTCAAGCAGGAAGCTGACAAGTCTTGTCTCCTTGTAATATGATACCCTTGTATATCCAAGGAGTAATAGAAAAGCTGGGACTACAACCTCTTTCGATACATTGTTGTTGCAACATCTTTGTCCGCTGCACTGCCATTAGAGTAGAATTAGTCTTGCTTTCTTGTTTCTCTCGCAAACCGCTCGTGGCCGACTTGGCTACTCATGCGACTCAAACTGGGCCCCACATAGTGCCCAAAACGTTGTCGGTGTGAACAAGGGCAATCATGCAAAAGAACCTCCACCCCTTTCCCCTGCATCAATTCCTCTACAGATGAGGGGCGAAGGGGAGGATGAAGATGGTGGTGGTGGAGGAAGAAGTGGGTTACGAGAAAGGGAACAAGGAGACAAACTTTTCGCCGAGCATTATGACAATAACGAACAAGGAGAGAGATGGGACACGCATCCACTCACATACACATACACATACGCATACACACACACATCTGTATTACATGTACACATCTGAAATGATAAAAAAATGTGCTTGTTATGTTATTGTTATGGCTGTAAAGTTTTTGCCTCCAAGTCTCTTTCTTGTTTGTCGCCGAGGTGACCGTGAACCTAATCCCTGTTTAACTGCGAGATCCGACAAGGCAGGTGGTAATCAGTGGTGGCAGAAAAGTAACCACAATAAGAGAGCTGCTCTCGTCATTGTTGTACACTCTTCAGACTCACTGCTATGGATGAACTAGCCTCGCCTATGAAGTAGAACGGGCTGATACTCTCAGCATCATCTGCTCCACTGTTACTGCGTTGAGATATTCGTCTCAAGTACGTGGTTGTTCCCAACGAAGTCATCATCCTAGGCACACTGCCTCATTCAGACTCTAGGGCAAGGTCTATGTCTTGATGGAAATTGCTGAAGGATTAGAACATACAACATCTCAAGGTTGTGAACCCAGGTTGGTATTCCTTTCGTTTGGTCTGAGATTAGAAAAAAAAACAAAGTAGAAAAAGGGGGGGTGACCAGTCCAGGCACGTTTGACTGTACTCCTACCTTGCCCCAATCACCCCTTCCCTGCCAGCCTTTATTGTTTTCTCTCCCTCGCCCCTTGGTAACTGGGTTTTGGTTTTTTTTCTTTTCTCAGGTTGTAACATGGCCAAAGTTAGCCATGAAGAAGATGGTACTTCCATGGCAACGTGGTGAAAGCAAATCGACATAATACCTATTCCCCTTACCAGTCAACCGTACATTTTGAGACTTTTGCTTTTCTGTACTTTCAGTAGCCAAAGACTTCCACTGAAGGTTCGAATAAAACCCCCTCTCCCTCTGTAGTCTGAATACACTTTTAAAATACGGTACAAAAAGAAAACTCAGGCCGGCTTAAGGGACGCCAGCCAGGAGTAACTTTCTCCCCCCTGGATGTAATTTTGAAATGCATGTAATAGGAGCCTGCATTCCAAGGTCACAACGCACTCCGAAGAGTTAGCTCTTTGTGGGATCCACTCAAGAAGTCATTTAGAGAAAATAGAGAGGGAGAGAAGCCATGGCTGGTACCAAATAAAAGCCCTTGGAGAACCACTCGTCTCTCTCCCTCGTATTTTTAGGGCAAAGGATAAAAAAAACGGTAGCTGTGCATGGTGTATGCCTGTGAGCAATCACGGCTTTCAAGTTCACAAATAGGTTCAACCTTTGGCGCGCGGCCTCCAGTGGATTGGAGATGCATGAGAGCGCCCAAAGAATACCCCGAAATCCTCAGGTCATGGGGGCTAATATTTTAAATGGTGCCCTCATCGAGAGGACGAATGAGTGATGGCAACCGATCAAGCTCGTGTCAATCCCTTGGCTCGACATGGTACTTGGGCTATATCTCTTTCACCCCCTAGCTCCAACAGTACCCTGGCGGAAGTAAAATGGTACATCCACCCCCCTTTTTTTCTTGGGCCGGGAAATCCGACAACCTTGTCATTTGTGGATGGACATGGAGGGGGGACATACGGGAGCCTTTGAAACTTTGAGCCTGCAATGAAATTGTTATATATTTACATTAGCACTGACTCAGATCCTCTTTAAACTGCTCTCGCCTTTATGCTCTAAATGGCCAAACCAATGCCACTTGTTGGCTAGCAAAAAAAAATTAGGTTTTTGTGTATGGAGAGAAGGGCTGCCAGGCTAACGGACCGAGTGTTGCTGGCAACAACATGGAAAAACAAGGAAACGTTAACTGCCATATAGCCTGGACACATGTTATCCACTCGAACCCCGCGTTGGCACTGTGGTTACCTGCTCACTCCTTTCGCTCAGGCGACGTTCTGATCACTTCTGATGAGAAGGAAAGGCTGCTTAGCCTGTAAAACACACCCAAAGAGACACTAAGAAACAGCCCTGCACGGCGAGAATTCACAATCCGACTCAATGGCTTTTCTCCCTCCCTTCTCCTCCTCCCTTGCCCTCTCCTCTCGCGTGTCTAGCTCAAAGGCATTAGGTTCTCGCGTGTTTTTTTCTTGTGTCTTTGTTGATGTTGCAAAACTTGGTTTGTGTGCCTTTTTATTTGCAACACCGCACGCTTACTCATTCTTCTCGCTCCCTCCCCTCTCCTGTATCTCTTGTTCTGACCAAAGAGAAGGACAAAAGAAAAGCTGAAGAGAAGAGAGGGGGAACAGACTCAGGTCTAACTCGATGCACCATCCAATTTGCGCCCATGTTTATTCTACATGTGGTAAAGCCATTCTGGGTACCAATATGGACTTCTGCAATACACAATCTGCACGCACACAATGACAAATACGCTTGACTGCGGGAGCCCCGATCTAACCAATGGGTCATTTGACACATCGTTACAATTCTGTTGTGTGCAGAAACAATTGGTTCAGTTTGATTGGTGTGTGCTTGCGTCTTTCGCACAAATGCACTGAATGACCTAACGGTTAGACTACAGGTAGAAGTACAAAACAAGGGGGAAGGTTCTTTGATGATGTAGGAGAGAGTAAGTTGTAAGGCGAGAGGACCCAAATGTCTAAAATGTCAATAGGAATGGGGGTATGACGTCTCTCTCCTGGGCTGTGGCCACAGGAAGCTCGGACGATTTTGTTTCTTTTCTTTTCTGTTTTTTTTACGCCTTCTTGCTTCCTGATGATGTTATGAGAAAATGTCCTGCAAGTCCTCCATCCGTGCGCCCTGGCTCTCCACTTTTGTCATGCCGAGCGTTGATGCAATCGCGTTCTTGCGGTTTTGGATGACGAGAATCTTCTCCTCCACAGTGTTGCGCACAATAAACCGCTTAACTACCACCGGGCGCTGCTGCCCAATACGGTGAACGCGGTCAATTGCCTGTGATTCAATTGCATAGTTCCACCATGGATCCAGGAGAAAGACTCGGCTCGCCGCCGTCAGATTCAGTCCAACACCACCAGCTCGTAAACTGATCAGCATTACCGTTGCTGGATGGTCTGGATCTCGGAATTGTTCTAAACATTTTTCGCGGCTTGCCTGGCTCAGCGAGCCGTCCAGTCGGACATACGAAAAACCGTCGCGGTCTAAAATCACCTGCGCCAGATCAAGCATCCCCGTGAACTGGGAAAACACGACCGACTTGATTTTTGGATCTTCTTGCCTTAATTGATGCAAGTGCCTCATCAAAGCATCCAACTTGGCTGATGACTTGAAAATGTTGCGGCGAATCTGGACTGTACGATTAGTGCTATTGCCTTCTGCGCCAGTGGCTGACGTCGACACATCCAGCACATTGTCACCCTGGACGGTGGATCGCTCCACTGGTGACTCTGCCTTAGCCACTGTGGTCGTGTACTCCATTAAATCTGCCTCGGTGATTGGGCCTTGTCGACAGATAGGACAGTCGCCCTGCTCGCCTGCATCGTCACGTCGCTATGAAAAACGCAAGATAACAAGACGAACAATGAATGTAAAATCTAGAACTATTCATGCATGCGGCCGTTCTCCGACCTGGAACCTCATATTCACAGCATTATAAAAACAAATGCAAACAAGTTGGGCGTAACTTTACCTGTAAATAGTCCAGAACGCAAGACCTGCAACCACGATGCATACACGGCATAAGAACGCCATCTGCCATATCCTCAAAACAGATGGGGCATTCGGGTACCTCGTCACCCGATTGAATTAGGTTTTGGATCACACTAGCGCCAAAGTTGGAGCCGGACTGGTCGTCTGAAGCCGAAAACTTAGCCATCAGTTCTTCAAGGTCAATTGGTCCATCTTTTAGACCTAGCGCTCCGTCACTCTGTCCACCTTCCGCAATTTTGTGCCGACCAACGACAAGTAGCGGATGATCGCAAACTTGACGCATTCTACAATAACAAAATTTTTTTCAGAGACACACATGAGGAATTAAAAAAGTTTTCAGTATCCCCGAGCTGAGTATAAAATTTGTCATGCATACCCAGCCTACGATGTTTTATACTTTTGAGTCCTGCGCCTGTCCGTCTTACCTCATCAATAATTGGAAAATACTGGCATAGTTCTTTAGGACAGTTCCCGCAGCACAGTAGTGGTTAAACTTGGTTTTGCCATCCCTGAACAACGCCTGGTAGATATCATTCTCTTGTTCAGAGAAATCAAGGTATTCAATCTCAATCTTTCTCTCTGGTAGCATGACAATAGGATTGCCATTCTCATCTTTAGTTGCCTTGGTTCGGCGCAATACAAGCGGTTCGAGGACCGAAGTGACAACTTTGAGTGCTTTGTCCTTGTCCTTTGACTCAAATGGGATCGTAATAAACGTCCGCCAAAATGAAAAATTGGACCACGGTTCTGCCCGCATAAAATGTACAAGTGAAAAAAGATCCTCGAGCTTGTTCTGGATTGGCGTTCCTGTCACCACCCATCGTCTCGCTCCATTGATGGCATAGCATGCTTTGGATGTCTTGGTTAGCCGACTTTTGATCTGATGAGCTTCATCTAATACCACGCGGTAAAAATCGACATTGAACAGCGCGCTGCCTCGACGATAGTCCGCCTGTGACCAAACCCCTTGCAGAGTCGAAACACTGGACGTCTTCACGCCGTCCTGATCAAACCCAGCAAGTCGGCAGTATTCTGATAAGACCGTGCCGTAACTGGTAATCAAAATATCAGGTGCACTCGACCGAGTAAGCTCCGTATCGGATAAACCACGCGAATTTCCATAGTAGACCTCAATCTTGAGGCTGCCGTCCGACGAACGAACAGCCTCATCACGCCACTGCGATATCAGACTCATGGGGCATACAATCAAGGTTGTCTTGGAAGGGCGGATTGTTGAACTGTTTCGTGCTGAAGTCGAGAGCTTTGAGAATGCCTCTTCTGGTGGATCGAGCACTCTCTCACTTATCCGATTGGTATGTATCAAACTCAGAATTTCGATCGTCTTTCCTAAACCCATCTCGTCGGCCAAGATGCCACCACGACACGCCTGAGCACTCGTCGGGAATTCAAGGCTCATCTCACTCGAATATGGGTTGAGATAGAACCGTCGGGGTTCATCCAAGTGCGTTTCATATCTATCCTCCAAAGGAAAGTCGTATTGTTCCCAGAGCGGGTGCAACGTCAAATGATCATCAGAGTGCTTTTCTAACTGCTCCTTATACACCATCCATGCCAGTGCCTGTTTCTGGTAGGGCTTCAGGGTATATGTCATGGTTGATGGCGGCTCCATCGGAGCAAACTCCCGGCCATGCTGCTGGGCCTTTTCATATAGGACATCAAGCTCCGAGTCAGACACTTGCTTTTCTTCTTCTTCTTCCTCGCCTTCCTTGTCGTCGTCCTGCCCTTCCCGCTTTGACGATGGACTACTGGGCTCAGCGCCTGCCAGAAGATCGCCATCATACTCTCGAGGCCCGACTGTTGAATTGGTTGCAGAGGGCTTAAGAGCAAGATCCCTGAACATGGTGTTGATAGCAAACTTGCGATTCTTAAGATTCACTTCTTCAGCTGTCTCGACTGTGTCACGATTCATGGAGATGCCAGATTGTTGTTTAACCTGGTTCAGGTGCTCCTTCTCAAGCGAGACAAACGCCTGAGCAGTAAGATAACAACGCATAGTGAAGATGACTTCCGTGCCTGTCTTGAGAATGGTGGGTGCATAAATGACAGTCCCGCGAAACTCTGCTAGTCCGAAATCCATAAGCTTGGAGACCCACCGTGCAACGTCGACAGGAAGGCGGCCAATCTCGTACCCATCCTTGTTTGTGAACCGCACGACGTTGTTTTCTTTACCGTAATTGCTGCCAAAGCGTCCACCAATTTTCTTGCGCATAGAGGACGAAGACGGAGCTTGCGGGCGTGCTCGTTCGATTCGGATCGTATCGCCCGCGCGGACCTTGACCATTGATGCCAAGGCATATCCTGTTACCGTCAATTCGCCAATATACTTTGGGAAAAAATTATCGATCGCTTTGCGTTTGTTCGAGGCAGTTTTTGATGATCCATTTACAGATGTGGTGGATGTTGACCTGATCTGTTGAACACTTTTGTTGAGAGCGTTACTACTAGTGCTGCTGCTGCTGCTGCTGCTGCTGGTAGTACACTGCTGAGGTGGCGGAGGCACGTGGGTTTCTCCTTCGTAGAAGCGATTGATAGCCGTATTAACGTTGCCTCCAGTAATGTCGTAAAGATGCTGTAGAAGGCGTACCTCGACCTCTGAGCCAAGGACGTCTGCCAAAGGTTGTAGGTGCGAGGGAATGGACTCCCTTGACATGACGGACAGGTTGGTGTATGAAGATTCGAAATGCGCGTATCTGTGTTTATTTGGTAGATTTCAGGCGACCCTTTACGCCACCATTTCTTATTTTTTTGTGTTTCCCTGTTGGCTGGGACTCAACCTTCCTTGACTAGCTCTGCCTTCTCACTTGTCCCTCTCCACTCTTTTGCTGTCTCGATGCAATGTCGCTTGTCCAATATGGCAGCTCATCCGAGGATTCTTCCGAGGATGAAGGACATGTCTCCAGCAATGCCAATGTTTCATTGAACAACAGGCTCAAGGCTGAGACTGAGGCCGTCCAAAAGGGAGTAAAGCGCTCCAGAGAAGAAGAAGGGGATAGTCAAAATGATCAGAAGAGGTGTGTGATACAGCCGCAGCATAGACGTTTGGGCCACAGATAGCCATGGAGTTTACCGATAAGCAAGACTTAACAACTCTGGGATCTCCGATAATAATAGGAGAAAGAATGGCACTCAGCTGCCACCACTACCGCCAGCACTTACAGGCCTATTTCAAGAGCGAGAGCGTCCTCCAGATGATCCCTCATTGCATCAAGGACGGACGCGGTCTAAGCCGCATGTCGACGGCCTTTGGGCGACAAGTGTTTATATCGACAGTAGGTGAACAAAATCTTTAAACGTTCTCTTAATGGTCTATGACCGTTTGATTTCAAAGTAGTGGACTGATCAGCCTCTTTTGATGTTATCGTCTTCGTCTCTACCACCTTGAATATTTAGTTTCCTTGACAGAAGAGTTACAGGATATTATATCGACCCTTGTAGAGCGCGCAAAAGCTCTTGTCCCTTCTCTTGAGACTATCCCTGAGCCGCACATAAGTCTGACAAGGTTGTTTAGACTTCCAACACTGCACGTTGACCGCTTCAAACGAGACGTGAGGAGCGTATTCGAGAAGCGTACCAAGATCAAGCTGTCGTTTTCCGGCCTGCAATGTTTCTCTAATGATGAACAGACACGATCATTCTTGACGCTACGTGTCGGATCAGGGCACGCCGAGCTAGAGTCGATGATGGCTGATATGGATCAGATCGCTATCAAGTACGGTCAACCAACGTTTTACGACAATCCCGAGTTCCACGCTAGTTTTGCATGGGCACTTGGAGGCCATACCCTTGATCAGTCGACAGTTGAAGGCATCTTGCATCAAGGCAATATAGGAGAAATACACAAGGAGCTTGACACAGATATCCGCCAATGCATTGTCCAAGCTGAACGAGTTAGCTGGAAAATTGGCGCTAAGATCGAAAGTCTAGCATTGAAGTGAAGTTTTTTTTTTAGCTAGCCTGCAATGGCTATTTTGATTCTAGAGAACTACTTTTATCAACTATATCGACAATAATAATAATGATTTATTTCTAACACGTCTCTTGAAGCCCTCTCTACAACTTCACCTCTCCATTCTTCTTGAGTAAAGGACGAATGTACTCTTCATAACCATCACAGACCTTACGCTGGTTGAGTGGCTCGCTCTGAGCAGCGTCCCAAAGACGCTTGTAGGCGTCACCATCCTGAGCGCCGAGAGCCGAGTTGAGGATAAAATCGGGATGATCAAAGGCATCAACCAAAGCTACGGCGTTGTCGGCCAAGGAGGCAACCAGGGCCTTGACCTGACGACGCAGCGACATACACTGGCCAGGTGAAAAGTATCCATCCTCGACAAAGTCAGCCAAGTTAACCTGCATGGTGTGCAAAGCATGCAAATGTGACAGCTGCCACAGAACCTTCGCTGTTGGCTGCTCAACGCGCCTCTCCTCTTCAGCGTCAGCCGCCGTTACCTCACGAATGGCCTGGATGAACCACAAGACCATAATGTACTGCGCATGGGCATGCGAGATGCGGTAACACTCAATGTTATGATCCGACCAATTGCTATTGGCACCAGCCGTTTCGACATTTTCTGCCAGCTCCATCGCCAAACGAGCAGCACGATGCTCGAAAGCTGCCAGCTGCACTTCTGGGTTCAGCCAGTCCTGGTCCTGCGCGACCGAGCAGGTTTCACGACTGAAAGCACTGGCGTTCTGAGCACGCAGGAGATACCGCGAGAATGGTGTGACCTTGTCTGGAGTAGTGCGTGCAACTTTGGCTTCCTTGATAATATATCGCGCGAGCTGCTGTGTCAGGACATAATTGTCACCCTCATAGGTGTTGGAGGGAACAATAGAAGCAAAAAGGTGTGCCAGTCCCGTAAAGTACGAATATCCGTGACCTCCCATTAACTTGCGACACTCCTCAACACCAGCAGCAGCAATCGTTGTACAGTACGACTTGAGAGCGGATGACATGGCGTGGACTTCTGCCAGGGCATCAATGTTACCTTGGGACATGCCTTGCATGAGGTGGATATACATCTCCATCATCTGTTGTCCTGCTGCAAATAGAGCGTATGATTGTGCAATCATAGGGAAGAGACGATTTTGCACCATGGGATAATTGATGACCTGTGTCTCCAAGTGAGGGTTGCTGGCATCGTTGCGAGTCGTTGGATTGTTGAACTGACGACGTACTGTTAAATAGCGCGTGCTGACAGTTGTAGCGCGGCTGAGGTACATTGCCATCTGACGGATCAGAACTGAGCGCAGCAAAACCATGGAGCCATACGAGAGCTAGTACAGAAACAAAAAAAATATCAATGTGGGTTCTTTTTTTCCAAAACCAAGAATACAACGTTCCTCAAGACCATTGTTTTGTAATAGAATCGTACCTTGGCATGAGGAGGTTTGGTAAAAACACCATCCCTTGAAACTTTCGAGAAGCGCATAAGCATGTTTTCACGAGGAATGCGATACTTGTTGAAGCGAGCATCTAACACCCAAAGAATCCAATGAATCGACAAGGCAAGAGAAAAGGGTTCTGTTAGGTTATTCAATTCCAGGAGAATAATGTACTCCGTCCTGTATTCAAACATGCACGACTCAATGTACTTACAGCCATTGTCCATCTTGCTGAATCCACCATAAGCCTTGGGGCCAATATCACCGAGCTCGACACCAGGGAAAGGCGTATGGTCCTCAAGCGAGCGTAGTGGGACGACAAAGACGTGTGCTCCATAGTCTTTGCCATCGATGATCAGCAGTGCCTGGACAACAGCATGGGTGCAAAGTGCCCCGAGACCACCGATCCACCACTTGGAGGCAGTGAAACTTGTGCTGTTGAGTTCCCACTCGTCCGTCTCGCGGATAAAGGTAGCTGTAGTCTCAAGACGGCTCAGATTTGAACCATGACCAAGCTCAGTCTGAGCATAGCAGCCGATGATCTGATACTTCTCAGCGAGGGGCAGCCACTTGGCGTGCTGCTCATCAGTACCTTGTGATGTAATGACGGGAATGAAAGCTATGAGCCGTGTGGAGAAATAAAATTGAGTTTGAGTGCTTGAGCTTTGTGGGGTGAGAACATCTTCAACTCTAAAGGTTTGTTCAGTATTCAAGTTTACCTCCATTGTGCAAAAGGATCTAACAAGAAAATGCATACAAGAGGTAAGAATTTTTTTGTTACTTTTACTGCCAACCGATCCGGATCAGCCCAGCATGCTTAACTAACACACAGCAGTCAAACATACCGGAAGAGTGTCATCGATAACCTCAACCATGGTAGCAAAATCCAGGTCGTTCAAGTCGTTCTCCATCTTAATCTCGGCCAGGCGGGTCGACATGGCAATACCACGCTTGACAGCATCTGTGTGATTGAGCCAGGCCCTAGTACAGTCCAGGAAACAGGGGGGCGGGAATAAATAATCGCGTACAAATTTTGCATGCCCTTCAACAGTTCACAGTGAAGTTGCCTTTTGCAAATAGTACCAGTCTTTTTTCTGAAAGATGGGTTCCTTCTCGATCAAGCTGACAATGTATCGGCGCTGTTCGACATTTTCCTTGCCGCCATAGATATAGTTGGTCATATCACTGACACTGAAAGTGGCGGTAGTACGAGCAGCCGCTAGGTCTTTGACATTCTGAGACTGTGCCATTGATGCGGATGGATGAGATGAAGTGAGATGAAAGTATAGGAATGTGGAGAAGTGTAGGCTGGAATGGGAAATGGAGGAAGTGAATGTGCGCACAGGTACACAACGAGGCTTCCTTATATATGGATGTTCGTTCGGCTGGCCCTGTATCTCTAAAGTGTGGAGAAACAACACGCGCCTCCTTCGGTTCCTAGACAAGAATTCCCCCAAAAATTCATGTGTCCTGTGTTTCTACTCTACATAGTGGGAACAAAATCGGGCGAGTGCACAAACATCGCTTTGGTGGATCGAGGACACAACATAAGCATGGAAACACCAACGTTAGATAGTCGACAGCATTGTTAGCCGAGGAAGAACAGCAAGCGCGTCTACAGTCACTTTCAGACATGAATAAACGATAGCCATTTTTTTAACTGCCATGGTCCGATAATGTATATGCTGTGTAGTGGATCCACCCGCAACCTATTGTGTCCTTTATCTCTTGCTTTTTTTTTTTTACCAGATCGTCGGTTCGTAGTCACTGTAAAAGTAAGACGCTTGGCATCGCGCGCTGTTGATATGTTATCGTATGTTATAGAGCCATGTTCGACTGCGGCCCATGACGGAAGCCAGCGCCACTACCGGATTCTTTGTCTCATGCGACCACAGGGCCAAGGCAGATGGATACCAAGCTAAAGAGGATCTCTGACAAGGGCTGGACAGTGATCAACCCTAGGCAAGTCGCACTGTTCGTGTTGTGGCGGAGCCCTGGAGGACAGGACACCCCTCCACGAACCCTTCAGACAAAAAATCTATTTGTGGCAAAGCTCGCAGCCCCTTCCTCCTCTTCAGGCTTTGCTGTCATCACAAAGTCATTGGGTCAATCACCATTTCTTCGCCTTCATTACACCCTTATCAAACCCACAACGCTGCAGACCAGGAGCGAATCCGACTTTCGACATTAGGACGCCGCTTTATCATCTGTCAGAAACCCCTTCACACTCATCAGACCCTTAGAGTCGGGATGACGTTGACACAACGCGCATTACAATGGGTTACCCTGTTAATGCTGCTGTTCGCCCTCGTGGCTGCAGATGAGCATTCGCACAGAGTAGGTATTTCTCTCGAAATTGCAAATAGCAAGCAGGACAGGTCATCAGGGACCGGCAAACTTACCATCAACTTTTGCTTTTTTTTATTTTTTGCCACGCCTAAAGTATGGTGAATTTGAGGATGTGGTCGTTTGGACCAATACCGTTGGTCCCATCAAGTATGTCTACCCAATCCGTAACAAGGAAGGACGGTTTCTCTCACAGAATACCATTTTATTTCTGGTTAACGTATTGCTAACTATGCTGTCTCTCTCTTCTTCACGAACCGTAGTAATCGGCAAGAAACTTACGAATACTTTCAACTACCGTACTGCAAAGGCCCAGGAAAGGTTGAGCATCGACATGAGACGTTAGGCGAGGCATTGCTGGGCATGGAACTCGTTAATTCTGGCATTCCAATCAAGTTCAAGCGTATGTTATCTTTGTGGCTGGCCTGCGGCAAGACAAATCCGAGGTAGTGGGCAAACGAACATGACTGATTTACTCTTCTCCATTTTGTGCTACCTCTTTTGGTCCGATAGGCGACGAAATGAACCAGCCAATCTGCGGTACAAAGACGCTGACGCGGGAGGAAATCAAGACATTCCACTATGCCATCTCCAACGAGTATTGGTTCCAGTTCTTTATTGATGACTTGCCAGTCTGGGGTACGCCACATGAAAAAACAGCTGCATTGTCTCGATACGAATAACAAACTTAAAATTTCTTTTCTTAGCCAGTGCTAATATGTTTTTTTATTCTATATGATGCATCGGAAATAGGTATGGTTGGCAAGGTTGACAAAGCAACCAATGAAGTGTATCTCTTTACACACATTCGGTTTGATATTCGCTACAATAAGGACCAGATTGTTTATGCCAAAGTCGTTCCAGACACGACAGTGGCCCTGGATGTCAGGAACAACGTGCAAAAGGTCGATTTCACCTACTCTGTCCAGTGGACGTCTTCTGACACTGAGTTCAAGGATCGTTTCCAGCATTATCTGGACTCTGACTTTTTCGAGAACAAAATCCACTGGTTCTCGATTTGCAACTCGCTGATGATGGTGTTGTTCTTAACTGGATTCGTGAGCGCGCTGTGGATCAGGTACCTGCGTCGCGATTTTGCGCGCTACGATAAGGAGGTCGGCCTGAACGATTTTGATCACGATCTGGGAGATGACTATGGTTGGAAGCAGATCCACGGCGATGTCTTCCGGCCACCAGCCAACCTTATGACCTTTTCTGTCTTTTTGGGCACAGGTCATCAGCTTGCATGGACATCATTCTTTGCTATTCTGTACACAATCTTTGGACAGGAATGGACAGAGCGCGCCAGTATTTTGACAGCCACCATCTTCATCTATGCTTTCATGTCGCCCATAAATGGATATACGACAGCTAGCACCTACTCAAAGTACGGCGGTCGCGATTGGGTCAAGGCTATGCTCATGACAGCATCCTTCTGGCCAGGCACAGTTGCGTTGATCACAGGCCTCAACAACGCCATTGCTATCTATTATACCAGTTCGCGTGCTATTCCCTTTGGCACCATGATGGCTCTCCTTGCTATCTGGCTTTTCATGATCCTCCCAGTAAGCCATTTTATTTTGGATTTCCTTTTGTACTCTCTTGGTTTCCTTTGAATCTATCGCTAACTCAAAGTTCTATATGGCTTTTCGTAATAGCTCACTTTTATTGGCACGATCATTGGAAGGCATTATGCCGGTCAGGGCAATTTCCCTTGTCGCGTGCACCCTATTCCACGCCAGATCCCCGAGAAGGTGTGGTATGCGGAGCCAATTGTTGTGATTGCAATGGGTGGCATTCTGCCATTTGCCTCGATCTTTATTGAGATTTACTTTTTGTTCACGTCGTTCTGGAGCTACAAGGTGTACTACGTGTATGGATTTATGCTCCTCGTCTATGCAATTGTGATCCTCGTTACGGCGTGCGTCACGGTAGTGAGCACGTACTTTGTTATTAACACCGAGGATTACCGGTGGCACTGGATGAGTCTGGCAACTTGTGGCTCGACGGCAGGATATGTGTACATCTATGCTGTGTATTACTTTATGCACAGGACAAGGTATAACATCACTTCCTTGCTTGAGAATGAAAGATTGGTGTGTTGGATCAACCAGGATATTAATGTATTTTTTTCTTTTTCCTAAAAACAATTTGACCTCCTAGAATGAGCGGTCTTTTCCAGACTATGTTCTACTTTGGCAACACTGCTCTGGCGTGTATGGCCATCTTCTTGATTCTTGGATCTGTAGGCTATGTGGCTGCCAACAAGTTCATGATGACCATTTACCGGAACGTTAAACTGGACTAGAAGGAAATCGTGATAGCACCTAAAACGTAGTAAAGAGTGATTAGGAAAATTTTATCAATTTATAGTACCATTTAACAATACAGCATAAGATTCCACTTTGTTAATTGGGATACTCTTTTGCGAGAATCGCCTTGCACTCAAGATAGGAACGTTTTGTGCGAAAAGAGTATAGTTAACACCTGTGAATTGACCTCAATTGTCTTTATGTGACTCAATTTGGCCATTTTTTTTCTAATTGTAGCAGTATTGCGACGTATCCACAATATAAATATCCTTGAAAAGGGTGAACGCAACGAGTGTAGCAGAAAAATGAATAGCAATATAGACAACACATTGTGTGTTTGTAGATTATTCTCCAGCCCATACGTTGTTCAATAGGAAATCAAATATTAACAGTCCTTTTTCAATGCTTAGGGTAAATTCATAGACATATGTCTGTGAAGTTAGTATTAGTCAATTTATAGATGTTTTGTACTCATGAACTGGTTTAACCACGGGCAGCATTGAGGGCACTACCCTTCTTAAACCATTCGATCTGGTCCTTGCTCATGGTGTGCAAGGCCTTGATCTCGAATCGCTCACCAGTGGTTGGGCGATGCACGACAAGAGTGATCTCTCCTCCATCGGCAGTCAGTCCCTTGCCCTGCACCAGATCGGCAACACCAATGGTACGCTCGATCACATCTCCACCATGGATCCGGTTCCAGTCATCGGGATCGGCAAAAGTCAATGGCAAGACACCCTGCTTCTTCAAATTGGTCTGATGGATACGGGCAAACGAGCGTGCCAGGATCATCGAGCAACCCAGGTACCTGACCTGCAGCGCTGCGTGCTCACGTGCTGAGCCTTCACCATAGTTGTGGTCGGTCACAACAATCCAGGGCTTACCCAAGCGCTGGTAAGCACGACCGACCTCGTGGATCGCGCCTTCCTCGCCCGTGAAAACGTTTTTGACCACGTTGATCTTGTCATTGTCGGCGTTCAGGGCGCCCATGAGAGTGTTGTTCGAGATGTTCTCCAAGTGACCCTTGTACTTGAGCCAAGGGCCGGCGGCACTGATGTGATCGGTTGTGCACTTGCCCTTAATCTTGAGAAGCACCTGAAGGTTCTCAAACTCGCCCTCAGGGCCAGGGCCAAAAGGCTCGAGCACCTGCAGACGTGTCGACTTTGGATCAACCTTGATCTCAACAGCAGGGTTAGCAGTGACGTTATCGGGAGGCATGTATGACATATTGCCTGGGATAAAGCCTCGGCTGGGAAGGTTGTCACCCGAAGGTGGGGTCAACTTGAAAGGCTGGCCATTGGCATCTGTCAGAGAATCCGTCATGGGGTTGAAAGTCAACTTTCCAGAAAGAGCCATAGCAGTGACGATCTACACAAGGTACGAGATAGAAATAGAAGAAAGGCAGAGAATATTAGTATCAGAAACTCATTCTTTGGATGCTACTCAACTTGTTCATTTGAATGCCACAATCATACCTCGGGCGATGTCAAAAAGTTCATTGTCTTTGCATTGCCATCGTTACGACTCTTGAAGTTGCGGTTGAATGAGGTCAAAATGGCGTTCTCCTCCTTGTAGTCGAGGTCGTCACGAGTCCACTATACAAGCCAAAATCAGAAGTGAAGCGGTTAGAATCTGAAGATCATTGCTTAACAACATGGCAAGAGAGTTCGCGTAGCTTATTTGTTATCTTACCTGTCCAATACATGGCCCGCATGCATTGGCCAAAACGACAGCGCCAACTTGCTGCAAGACGTCAGACTGACCATCACGCTCGATGGTGGCCCGAATTTGCTCAGAGCCGGGCGTGACAAAGAATCCAGCCTTCGACTTGATGCCCTTCTCTACAGCTTGCTTGGCAATTGAGGTCACTCGATCCATGTCCTCGTATGAGCTGTTGGTGCAGGAGCCAATCAGTCCTACTTTGACTTCATCCTTCCATCCATTCTTGCGAACTACGTCAGCAAACTTGGACAGAGGGGTTGCCAGATCTGGAGTAAATGGTCCGTTGATGTGAGGCTCAAGCTCCGAGAGGTTGATTTCGATCACCTTGTCGTACTGAGCGCCCTCATCGGCACGCAAAAATTGGCTATTCTGATTGGCAGCCTCGGCAACAGGGCCACGGCCGGTTGCGTGTAGGTAGGCCGCCATACTCTGCGAGAATGGGAAAACAGATGTTGTGGCGCCCACTTCAGCACCCATGTTACAGATCGTACCCATTCCTGTGCATGACAGGCTATTCAAACCATCACCAAAGTACTCAATGATGTGGCCAGTACCACCCTATTGGCACAAATTTTAGGGGAGGGAAAAGTAAGTTTCATCGGACTGGTACCTTTTTTTCTTTTAGCCTTCAAAACAAGGGTCCCTGAGTATTCACTCACCCGAACAGTCAACTTGCCGGCAAGGTGAAGAATGACATCCTTAGGTGATGTCCAGCCGTTCAATTTGCCTGTGAGCTTAACACCGATGACCTCTGGTGCCTTAAGTTCCCAAGGAATGTTTGCCATAGCATCCACGGCATCGGCACCACCCACACCGATGGCAATAGCACCCAAACCACCGGCGTTGGGTGTGTGCGAATCCGTTCCAAGCATCAATAGACCTGGTGCTGCATAGTTTTCGAGCACAATCTGATGAATAATGCCGCTTCCCGGCTTCCAAAAGGCCATACCGTACTTTTCGGCAGCGCTCTGCAAGAAATTGAAGATTTCCTTGTTGTTCTCAATTGATGCTGGGAGATCTGCGGCTGCTCCCTTGTGTCCAACAATCAAGTGATCGCAGTGGATCGACGTTGGCACGGCCGTCGTGGGCATGCCTGCGAGCATAAACTGGAGGATAGCCATTTGTGCAGAAGCATCTAGATAGAACAAAAAAGATAATAAACCCTGTTTAGTATTACAAAAGTTCCCAAATACAGATACAAGACTTTTGACTTTCTTTCTTCTATTTTCTCACCTTGCATGGCAACACGGTCTAAAAAGAGCAAAGATACATCGTAGATGAAATAAGATACGATAAAGACAATTAGCTTTCTCTCTCTCTCGTGTAGAGTATACTTATTCTTTGCAGATGAGACAAGATTTTAAGGTTGAAGTGATTTGTTCCGTTGCTCGTGACTTTGATTTAAATCTCATCTCATTAGGGTCCCCCCTCCTCGGACTGAACTCCTGTCTCCCCTTGATGATATACATACCTGGCGACAGCTTAAGATATGTCTGGCCGCGGATAGGCTTGGTCTCTTCGGGTTCCGTAAGATGTGAATACAGGATCTTCTCTGACAGTGTAAGTGGGCGATGATCGAGAATCTTGCGCACGGTTTCCAGATTCTTCTGAAGTTTCTCGTAAGGAGGTGTTATCCGTGAGCAGTCCTTGGTTCGGGGACCATTCTGCTGAACTGTGGCCAGAAAGCGCCGTGCTGCTGGTGTAGGTAATGCTGCAGATGCTGCAACAGTGGACTTTGTTGGATGAAGGATGGTGGGAGTAGCCCTATTGTAGATCGGACGTGTAGCCCGAGGCAAAGCCTATTTTGTTCACAACAAAATAGAAGTAGCCAAATTGTTGAGTCTCAAAGGCTTCTTCATCTCCAGGATCAATGCCTAGGACTCCGTTGTCAGTTCAACCAAAGAGATAAAATGCACTACCTTGAAGAGTGACATGATGCAAGAAGGAAAGGGGAGGGCAAAAAGGTGAGAGTGGGGAGGACTAGGGCATCACTGAGGTGTGGGGTAACTATTTAACCTGGTTCGGAGACAGTCACACATGTGCGCATTGATCAAATTGCGATGAGATTGATCCTACTCAGAGTTTCCATAATGTATGCAAGGCGATCAAATCAAGTCGTGATTTGAGAGAAATTTTTTATTTCAAGTTTTTCTCTTCTCGCACACTCTTACTAAGACCATTCGACTTGTGCGCAATTATCTTTCGTATGTTGTTGTTGCTCGTCGTGCTCCTACTCCCCACACTACCACCGTCTTGTCCTTCTCTGCACTAACTACATGTCCACCAGCCCACGACACTCCGACAATCGGGCTCGACTGATCCCTCATCGTCTTTTCTAACGTGCCATCCCGTGTAGACCAGTAGTACACTGAGCCATCTACAGATCCTGATACAACAAATTGGTCATCCGGACTAGCACACACACAAGTCATGTAGTAGCAAAAAGAGGGAGGAAAAGGTGTTACATGTGTCAGTCAGGCTGTTCACGCACCATCATGAGCATCTCACTGTGTGAACTATATAAAACATACCTAAAGCATGCTTTGGACCAATTGGTACCAGTCTTGTAGCCATCGGCATGTAGCACCAGCAATGTCTCATATGTGCGGACATCAAGGATACGCAGCGTGTTATCTCTCGAATTGGTCAAAATCTGCGTGCCGTCTGATGAGGGACACACAGACGTGATTTGACCAAGATGGATGCCTGTCACTTCTTTGACACAATTGCCTGATCTGGCATCCCAGAACCGCAGGTTGTTGTCCAAATGTCCAGATGCGATGGTTGAGCCGTCGAAATCAAGCAAACAAACATCATTAACACTTGCAAATGTAAACATAGTGCGAATGCCTATAAAAAACAGTAATCAAAGATTGGGGGTGAATGCTCGTTTCTGGTTGCACCAGTAATCTTTTCGCTGGTTGTTCATCATATTCCCTTATCCTGGCTTACAGTATCCTTTCTGTAAATCCCACACCTTGATGGTGCGGTCGTGACTTCCTGAAACAACTTTAGTCGAGTCCGGGTTAAACTTTGCAGAGAACACCTTGCCAATATGTCCTGTCAGAGTATGCTATAAACAAAAAGGTGGAGCCAATTAAGGAGGTCAGTGTTATTTCTCTACAGATCAAACTCAGCATTGTAGACACTTTCAAATTGTGGTCACTCACGCGAGGCCTTCCCGTTCCAAGATGCCACAGCCGTGCAGCGTTATCGTTCGATGCACCCAAAAGGAGCTCATCGGTGGCGTTGAATGACACACTCATGACCGATTGGAGACAACCTGACAAGGTCGACTTCAATGTGCCTGTCTTAACGTCCCATATCTTGATCTTTTTGTCGTTTGATCCTGAGGCAATCAGGCTACCGGAATTGGACAATGATACCGTATTGATCTCTGCATCATGTGCAGACTATAACGAAAATACATGGAAATAAAAAAAATGGTCGATTAGAACCATTACATATGATCGTGTTCAGTTCACCCTGTTAATGGCTTGAAAAAACAAAAAAAAATCACTCACAATCTTCCGAACTGCCTGCTGGGGTATAATCGAGAATATGGCCGAGCCTCGATTCCAGCCCGCATGACTTGGTGACTCCGGAGAGAACGTGCGCGAACGCAATAAATGCGTCTGTGACGACTGCGAAGTCGGCGACGTCTGGTGGTTTTCGTGATATTGTTGATGGAGATGCTCCCTGAAACGGATAAGAAATTAAACAGCGAGTTAACATTAAGAACGTTCCACAAGGTAAACATGGCGTTGGCGACCATGCTTGACGAACATGACTGGGAAAGGCTCACATTTTCCGTTCTTCCTCAGCCTCTTTCCCTCTCCTCTCGTTCGTTGCCTTCCTGCATCATCAACATTATCATTCATGTCGTATATATTGGAGCAGCCGGCCCATCCGACCGTAGTAGTCAAGGAACAATAAACGAAACTTACTGCTCCAAAAAGTTGTTGGCTGCATTCATTTTGTCTGCCTCCTCATTCATCTTCTTGAGCCAACGTTGAAGGAGTTGCGCGTTTTCTCGCTCCAAATCTCGCTGTCGCTCGTCAATCTTCACCATCTCCAGCTGCAGCGTTGCTAGCTCGTCTTGGATGACTTGGATAGTGATATCCTTTTCGCGGAGTAGCTCTGTCATCTCCTGGTTCTTGCGTGAAAACAACTGATTTGATTCTGTCAAGAGGCGGATCCTAAGCGCATACGGAACATTTGAACATTATGTGAAGCGCAAGAGAACATGGTGGAACACCAGAACTTTGCAGCGTCAGTACTCGTCTCTGCTACATTCGTCAATCTTCCAACATACAAAATATGAGAGATAAAGAACCCTTACTCTTCTTTGTTCTGAAGCAACTGTGCCTCTTTCACTCGTAGAATGTCGTTCAGATCAAGCAGTCGCTGAGCATTGGTACCCTGCGTCTTGTACAGTTCAGCGCGCTCCTCTTTCAGACTTGCCACTTGTGCTTCCAACTCTGCGCTTCGTTTCTGAGTTGATGGGGATCTATTTTGGTCATTAAAGAGATATAATGATGTTTGTTACTTCAGTCGGTTGGATGAGCATCGTTCTATTCCCCTGTGGCCCAATTGAATGGTATGGTCTAGCAAACTGTTTGGTAACGGATTGTGTACGTTATCCTTGACATAACCTCTCACACCCCCTCACCAAAAGGAGTGGAAATGCAGCGCTCCTTCCTTTATTTTCTCATAGAGCGGAAAAAGAAATCCTTGGGAATAAAAAGGGAGGAGGGGGGGAACTGAAGCCAGGGCTTGAATTTAACAAACCTACCCTTGCTCGCGAGCAACGGCCAGCTGGCGAGATACCTTGTCGTGCATTTCTCGAGCAGTTTGAGCACTCAACTCCAACTGTTTATTCTGTTCGACATAGTAGGCGAGCTTTTGTACAAGTCCATTATCTGTGGAACATTGGTGAAAAAAAAATTCAAGCAAGTCAGCGTCAAAAAGCATGCTATAAACCCGTCCCCCTCCCGACACCGGGAAAGGCGCCATTGAACGCCTCACCGAAACAGTTATTATCCAAGTAGCGGCAACAGAGGTAGTGCTGTCTCCCACTTCTCAAGTTTTCTGGTGTGTAATGGAGTTTAAAAAGGGTTCCAGAGATATGAGTGCGTGTTCCACGTGTGTTGACTTACAGGACTCGACCATGCCTGTAAATGCTCGTTCATGTCTGTCTCGCTCATGGAAAAGATTGAGGATGGCGGATTCCCATGGCTGCATCTGAGTCTGCTGTTGAGCCATGGCCATGGTCATGGAGAAATAATTAAATTGAGATAAAGGTTCGAATGATGCGAGGCTGTGAGTAGAAAGAAAAAAAAAAAGTATGAGAAGGTATAATATTACCAGAAACGAAAAGCTTAAAATGTACACCCTCAACCATTTCTTCAGTATCCTGATGAATGGGCTATGCACATCTCGAAAAGCCACCGCAGCAAAGGACCTCGTCCCGATAAGTACGGTCCTCGAAGAGTAACATCTGTCCGCCTTTCACGTTGATTGTTTTATTCAGCGTATGAAAAAAAGAAACCAGAAATGCCATTATACACAGCACAGTATACAACTCCCACAGCTGGGTGTGCCTTCATAGTATGAAATAAAGGCTATTGGTTATTTCATGCTAGTGTGGATGCAAAATAATATCGCAACAAAGACGAAGCGCAGATACGGAGAAAGTCATAGCATGCCAATCAAGACCGTCCAGAGAACACGCCACGTCCGCGATACGCCTCGTGCTCCTTGATAATCTGGGTTTGGAACCGGCTAACCTCTTGCACCTTCGCCTGTAGAGCCGCCGCGTTGCTGTCAATCCACTGCAGATTTGTTAAGTGCGAGTTGAGAATCTGTACAATCTGTGCAACAGGATCGTTCTCATCGCTATCGCCACCACTGCCACTCTTAGGTGCTGTTTGGTTGATCTCTTCAATCATGCTTGTCAGGTTCAATGCCATATCATCAAGTTGCTTATTAAGGTTCTCGGCAAGGCTGTAAGTCTTTTCGCGTTGCTCGTCCACGGGACGCAAACCTTCGGCATTCACGCCCACCGATGCCACATCCTTCTCAAAGACCTTGTTGACCTCGGCTTCACACTTGTCCAAAATGGAACTCAGCTCTTCTTGCTGCGAGTCAATGTAATCCAAGTTCTGATCAATTGTCTTTTGAACTTCCTCTGTTTCCACCATCATTTGGTACAGTTTGCTGATCTGATGACCGTTAGAAAAGAGAACCTGATCCCATTCAGACACCTTGCTAGCCTGCTCACGGAAGAGTTTCGTCTGCTCATCAAGCTGCTTTGACCATTGCTTCAAGATCTCCTCCATGCTCTTGTGACGGAGTGCCGAAGGAGTAGGAGGAGCCGCCGGCTTGGCTGCATCCGTAGCAGTTGCAGTCTGGGGTTGCGTAGTCAATAATGAACCTGCAGGTGTGGTGATGCTGGTTGTAAGCGATGGAGCTGTCGATGTGGCAGTAGTGGTAGCGGCAGATGATGCAGGCGCCGACGTCTTATTCAGACCACCAAACGAAAGGGCTGGTACAGCAGCTGATGTAGCTGCACTGGATGCAGTGGTCGCAGAGGTCGAAGTTGCAGCTGCTCCTCCAAACAAGCTTCCTGCAGGTGTAGTCAATGAGGGTGTAGCCGAAGCGGATGTCGAGGCTGGCGCACCGAACAGAGAAGTTGCCGCTGGTGCAGCGGAGGTTGTAGTAGTCGAGGTGGCGGGGGTTAGGCTCAGAGAAGGTGTTGTTGAAGTACCAAGCTTGAAACCGCCTGTGCTAGCGGGTGTGGTCGTTGTCGCCGTTGTTGATGCTGCGCCTCCAAACAACGATCCACCACTCGTGGCCGGAGGCTTCAAGGAAAATCCAGCTGAAGGCGTGCTAACTACCGGTGCACTACCAAAGGGAGAAACAGTGGAGGTAGCGGGCGTTGCCGTCGATGTTGCTGGGGTAGCTCCAAATGACAAAGTTGGCGCAGCAGTAGAAGACGTAGTCGATGATGTACCAAACCCGCCGAATGGCGAAGCTCCTGAGGTGGCGGGAGTTGTGGTTGTTGACGAAGCACCAAAAAGGCCGCCTGTCGCTGGAGCAGCAGTGGTAGAATTGGTCGTGGTTGAGGCGCCAAACAGGCCAGTTGCAGCCGGCTTTGCAGCTGTTGATGCGCCACCGAAAAGGTTAGGGGTAGATGTCGTTGTCGTCGACGCACCGAATGGGGATGCTGTGGTCGTAGATGCTGCTCCAAAGCTAGGTGCAGAAGTTGCCGAAGACGCGCCAAAAAGGGGTGTGCTCGTCGTAGTGGAAGCGGTACCAAATCCAGGCGTGGATGATGCTGCAGGAGTCGATCCAAAGCCAAAAGCAGGTGTGGACGACGCAGTTGTGCTTGCACCTCCAAAGAGAGAAGGAGCACTGGTGGAGGGGGCTGCCTGTGATGTCGAACCAAATCCTGTGGATCCAAATGGTGTGGTGGACGAGGCTGTAGTTGTTGCAGCACCGCCAAAGCCAAAGCCCGCGGAAGGAGTGGATGTCGCGCCAAATCCTGTGGTGCCCGACCCAAAGGTGCTACCTGATCCGAAAGTCGAGCCCGTGCCTGTACCAGCGCCTGTGCCAAACCCACCTACGAAATAAAAAGAAGAACGACAAAAACGTTAATGAACAAGTTAATAGATACCAAGCGCGAATTGCGCGTCAGCCGTAAGAAAAGAAGCAGATACGGCACGTACCAAAGCCCGTGGTCTGTTGGTTTCCTCCGAACGCTATATGGGCAAATGAGAAAGAAGAGTGGTGGTGATGATGTTGGTAAGCGTGGCTCTTTTAAACATTCTCATGCAGGCTTAAAGACATTATTATGCGTTATCCAAGCGAAGTAATGGAGGCAGAGCGTGATCAGGGACCATACACATTGCTTGTCTCGAGTCTTTCAAGTGAAGTGGAGGAGAGATTACTTCGTGTCTACTTGGGGTAGCAACGTCGACTGCATGCAGTTTGAAATCAGCACATCAGCTCACCTATTACGTCACCGAAGTGCCATAATGGTCGCGTGCGCTGAAATCCGACACGAGAAAGCATGCTTGAGCATGCATAAACTAAAATAAAGCTATCGAATTATGCTAAGGGTTCCTGCCGTTGCAGTTTTGGTACTCCTCCTTCTTCGACACTCTGGTCCATACGTCTCTTTCGGCCACCAGTATACGCGTCTTCCCAAGGGAAGGTGCCATCTGCTCGTTGTGGTTGGAGGTATAGAGGCCGACGTTGGTGTTCCAGGTATGATTGCGCCGCTCTGCACATGTTTTTGGCTGCCATTATGTCTCGCTGCCAATCAATCATACAACCAGAACACCACAGTAGCCTCCACTCAGTTGTCTTCCACACAAACTGTTCACAGTCAGGACAGCGCTTGCTCGTGTAAAACTCATTCATCCCAAGGACGATATAGCCCAAAGAACGTGCCTAGAGAGGGAAGAACATAGAGGTTCAGATGATTAGACAAACCTTCAAGATAAAACCAACATGTGCTCAAAACAAACAATCAATAAAAAAAGTTGCATGCTTACTTTTTGCACAAAAAAGTCCTGGAATGTCCCATCAAGAGAGGGAGGGCCATTTT